>WYDI02004666.1:0-21113 GCA_009867235.2 Psittacus erithacus
AGATAGATAGATAGATAGATAGATAGATAGATAGATAGATAGATAGATAGATAGATAGATAGATAGATAGATAGACAGGTAGATAGATAGATGGATGGACGGATAGATAGATTAGATAGATAGACAGATAGATGGATTTCACAGAGAAAGCACTTGAGGAAAGGACTTTGTATACATCTGCTTGATCAGGATTTTCCAGGCTTTCTATGGAGCATTTCATTGGCAAAGTTACTGAAGTCATCTTCTCAGCTTTAGGAAAAATACGTATCTTGTGGGACATTACCATGATCCATTACCAAGATGGCTGAAAAGATGAGTTATAGGCACTGATGACATCTGCATGGAGTACTGAACATTAGCAATTTGCAGCTTCTTACAGCAAAGATGGACTTCAAGATGTTCTGCATTTTTATTTTGAAAAAGAAGGAAGAACAACCAACAATTTGGAGCTGGAATCTTACATAATGGAGACTAATGTATTCTATGAAACTTAGAACACACAGAATTGTTTGCATTGGCTTGTGTGGGCTTGTACAAGATGTGCAATGACTGGCCATGCTCTACATACATAGAACATGCTTTCTTTCAGCTACTGACACCTTCACTCAGCACTGATGTGTTCTTCCATGTATTTTCATGGAATTTGATTCTTCTGTTTTTTTGTGACCTGAGAAATCTTCGGGGATCAAAGCCCATTGATCATATGAATAGCAACCTCCTTTTCTCTCCAACTCCTGCTCCAGCATTCTTTTTCCCTCTTTCAGTCAGTGACTGTCAGATTTTCTAGCTATAACAGAAAATACGACCCTGTCTACCAAACTACTTTCCCTGTTGTGGCCTCATTGTGGCTGCTGCAGTCCCACTTGGGCTCACAGGCCAGGTGAGGAACATAATAATATCTGGTACATATGCAGAGAAATGAAGCATGCTCACATCACTTTGGAAAATCATACTGCTAGCAGCATGTGCTTGGACTGCAATATACCAGCATGTAACAGGTCAAAGGGTTCTTTCTGAAGACCCCAGAGAGACTGGATTTTCAACCACTGTAGTCACGTACATCAGATATCTTAAGTTTCTACACTATTTACAGGACAAGTCTGAATGTCAGTCCTTTATGAACCTTTGCAAATCAATTCTGTGTAGGCATAACTTCAAGAATTAAGTTCTATATATATAACTTTATACTCAATCCGTTGTTTTGAAGAGAAGGAGTTAAAACTTTTCACTAGATGCTTTAACTAATAGGCAAAGGCAGAAGACACACACCTGTTTGTCACAGGTTTTCCATACTTTAGTGTAGGCTTTCTAATCTTAGGATGAGAGCAACTGAAAGGGTATTGCAGCTGTTGCTTGTGTGTGTTGGATGCTCTGCCTCTGAAGCTTTATCTGTGCTGTACAGTGTGTCTTGCATTAGCAATTTATATAGCGGTTGCTAGCAAGCAGGTTTATTTACAAAGTACAGTGCCAGCCCTGGTGGTGTCTGTTACCAGTCTTAGGAATGGCTCAGCTGTGTTACTGTGATATCTGACCAGGTTAAATTATGCTTCTCTGCACGGACCAGGCCCAGGTCCAGCCACATTACAGGCAACAGCAGAGCTAACTCAACCTTAAACCTGTCACTGAAGGATGCGGATTTCAGCTAAAGGTAATTTATTTTTTGCCTGGGTTAAAGATCTGGAGTATATGTGTACAAGATTATGCTGATTATTTAAAAACAGTTAGTGGCTGATTATGTCTGTGATGTTTTGAGGTTTAAAAGTTAGGGAGAACCATAGTTCTTCACTTATAATCTGGGGTTAATCACAGATGAACCAGGGAGGCCAGATACTTTCTGGGTCCAGACACACAGTCTTGAGGTGTTCAGGTCCAAGCTGCTGTCCTTCGAAGCTACTAGATCTTGCACATCACTCTACTTGGTAAGATTGTGCAGCTTTAAGGAGCAACATACTTCCCTCTGAGAGACAAAGCATCTCAGCCACCCGTGTGAACCCTCAAATACTCCCCGGACAAACTGTATTTGTTAGAAATCCCTGAAAAATTCTCATTAATCTCAATTTTACCACAGTGTCTCAAAATAGCAGGTCTCAAGGAGGGAGTCACAAGTCACAAAGAGTGTCCCCAGCATACCTTCAGTATTTGCGTACAACTATGCAGGGGAAAGGAAGGAGGAGGCTTGTTTGTGTAGCTCCAGAAGCTGAGGAGAAACTGTGGGAGGTTGAAAAGTGGCACAGCACAGCTGCATCAACACTAACAAATTGAACCTGGGGATGGTCCCAAGTACAGCTCCCCAGGACAGCACCCTTGCACATGGTATGACCTGTGTCTGTGGCTCCGCTGCTCCTGCGCAGGAGAGCAAGGCCCTGCTGGCCACTCTTGTCCTGGGCTGGCAGGCAGCTGGCAGAGAAGCTACTCCAGCCATGGCGGAGGTGGGAGCATGAGGGGCATGGAACCACTCAGAAGCTACTCTTGCCTTCCCCATTTGATTTTGGTATGATTCCCAGTTTCTGATGGTGACTTTTGAAAGAGCTAGCCCTTGGCCCCAGGTTTCAGCCCTGAGCAGTTCAGAGAATGTCTTTTCCATTAGTTGTTACTGCCTGTAGTTAGGCCTGGCAGTCCATCTCCAATTCCTCCACACAACCCTGTAGGATATCAGAAAGGCTGAAGAGAGTTAAAGGATCAAAGTAATCAGGAGAAAATTTCACCACCCCGTGGCACGAAGTGGTATGAGAGGTTTGATTGTAAAGAAGATTTTTCGTGTTGTAAAGTTTTCCAGATTTCTCTGAAGAGCTGTTAAACAAGGCGCACGTATCAAAGTCACAGACCTTTGCCACTGGCAGACATCCAGCCCCTCTGAGAGTTTTAATGGCTTGAAAATACATTAATTCCTCATTACGCTATAGCTGTTCAAGTAAGTTCCTAATTGTTATCTAGTTTCGTGTTCAAAGTTACCCAAAGACTAAAGCAATATTTTTATGTCTGTCCCTGATCACTATTCTTGTAAAAGATACATTATTTGTTATTAAAATATCTTGAAAAAAATAAGGCAGTACAGGGCAGATTCTTGTCCTCTCATCTGAAAAACTATTAATAGGTTCCTCAGGGAACAGGCGACTAATTTGTATTGGCAATGTGGTAATAGAATTCTCCTCTCAGCCCTTTCATTAAGCAGAGGAAAATACAGATGTCTGCCCCAGAGTGATGCTGCTGAGACTAGTTAATGACCACGAAGTCATTTGAACAGAGGCATGACAGCAAGTAGCATTACACTTTCATACTAGAGCATCCCTGACATGTATAGCTGGGCTATGAGCAAGAATGTCAACTTTTAGAAATGTTTGTGCTCCATCTGCAGTGAAAGAGAGGGCTGCTGAAAGACAGCACAGTCAACAATGCAGCAGGAAACAGGAAAGTGAAGAAAGAAGGAGAAAAAAGCTAGTGGTGTCATACATAATTTAGGCCTTCATTCAGTTTTGGTACTATTTCAAAGTTGTTTCATCATCAGTAATTCAGTAGCTGGATCAGGTATCAAACACATCAGTAACAGTGAGAAGTTCGCCTTTTTGTTGGTCTCACTTGTAGCCAGTCTCATACTCCTTCAAAAACTAGGTGCAAATTTGCACTGTGGAATTTGAACAAGAAGTCCAGAAAGTGAGTTTTGGTGTGGTTAGTAACAAGAGTTACTGCTTTTCAGCTGACAAGGATCTTAACAGAAATGTTGCAGTGACTTGAGTGTGTTAACGCATACATAAATTGCAGGGAGATTTAAAAGAACATTGTAGTAGAAAACAAGCAGTATAGGCTATCCATTATCAAGATAATTCTAACATAGGAATTTTGCATATTTGTGTTCAAAAAGCAAGGGAAGTGGCCACTACCACTTCAGGAGCAGCCTTCCTCTACATATTCCTTTTTAAACTCACCTTGAACTGCCACTTCCCCTTCTCTGGGAGCTTGGAAGCCAGTGAAATCTCTACTGAGACCTACTGCACAGCACACATCTGCACTAGAACTGTGATTTATTTAAGCCTTAACTTGTTAAGTCTTAGTAAAAAGTTTATACTAACAGACCCTGCTTCAGGGGAAAAACTCTGACAAAAAAAGCACAACATGAAAGTTCTTTTTCAGGACACACCAGCTCCCAGAGAAGAAAACACAGGAGAGTCACAGGGGCATAATTTGGAACAGGATATCATGTTGAACATTGCTTATCTGACACAACTTTTGTTCCATTCCAGTGAGATGGAGACTGTTCTGGATGTGAGGAATGAATCAGACTCAAGAGGCTGCTGAGAATGAAAAGAAGAGCTAAAACCCGCAATCCTGAATGTTATTTTACCCCAGAAAAGATTGTAATGTTTTGCAGAAAAAAGCACATACTAGATAAAAATCAGATGAATTGCCTACCTCAGCCCAAATAAATGTAAAAAATAAAAATTTGGCTTCCTGTCAAAACCACTGATAGCCTGGTCATTGAGTTTCACTTGGATTTTATTTATCTGATAATAACAAAATTTGAAGAATAATTTGGCTTAATTTTTACTGGTTTAAATCCAATTTGGTTCTTATTCAGATAATAAAGCCATTGAGATAATTTTAATTCATCAGGCTTCTAGCAGATGATCAGGTGTTTCATAGTGCATATTTACTAAAAGAAGGCACACCTGATTTGCTCTAATTAAGACTCTCAACCTAATGCATTGCAATATGAATAGTTACATGCATCTCTCCATGGCCATAAGCGACTACAGCAGTTTTGTTATCACTGCCCCAGTTATTTTTTAATTTACTGATAATACACCTATAGAATTTCTCATGAAATATGAGTCAACTGAACAAAGCTTTCTAATTAACATGGTGATGAGGTTGTTTCCTATCTTCCCTCACAAAGCCATCTTTGGTTTGGCTATTTTTTTCCACAGTAACTCTGATGAAAAAAAGACTGCATTTGCAAGAATATATCGTTTAAAGACAGCCTTTTAATTGTCAACAAATTGTTTACAATGTATTACAAATTCACATCCGCACACCATCCAATGCTTCTGTGTTCTTTTTGATTCTTCATTAAAACCAGAACTTAAAAACTATGCAACCTGTAGTGTGACCGTGATGGGGGGAAGTGGGCAGACTACAAGTTGTTCAGCTAATATGTATGTATTGCACATCAAATAGGCGTAACACCCACGTTCTCACATGTGATTGGTCATTTCTGCCCTGCTATGACATGAGTCACAGGAAGCTTTCTTGTTTCTGAGCCATTTACTTCTATATTGGCCTGTGTGACTGTTTTTCTTCCTGTAACAACCAAAGTCATCTTAATCTCTGGGGGGTGCTAAGGCCTGGGCATGCTAAAGTCCCTGTACACAGCATGCAGGCAAACGACACACTTCTGTGTTGTTGCTTGGTCCTTGTTAGTTTAAGGTCTGCCAGAGGCCAGGATGAGGAGCAGGAGCAGCATCAGTAGGGCTTGAGCAGAAGTGCAGCTGGAGCTGATGGAAGTGGGACTGTATATGGGTACCAGAAAGAGCAGAGTGGGGAGGCATGTTCCATGGGTGCAAGCATACCACAGGCATTGGACACTGTAAACAGCATACCCCAAGAAAAGAAAGAATAATTTTTCCTGCAGCTGCACTGACAAGTGGGGCATGTATGATGTGAGAAACGGTCTCTAGATAAAAGCTTTTCTTGTAGAAGCTCGGGGTAGGCACAACAGTGAAGCAGCTATTCATTAATGATTTTGCAAAAGCAGGTGTCCTAACAAGTAGGCATACACAGCAAAAGCAAAACTTGGATTTATATTTCCTATCCCATCCACAAATTTCTTCTCTTGTTTCCCCCTTTTTGGGTACTCCAAGGTTTATAGCCTATCTAATATATATAATCTACATGCTAACTGTCCCGCCTCTGTTTAGATCTCCCCTTACACGATTTCATACTCCATTTCCTCTTGTTTATTTATCTCCTTTTATGGTTTGATTTCATAACTCTCTGGCATACATGTAGTACCCCAACTTACTGTTTAACTACAGAACCAGTTTGCACCAGCTTAGTTTCATAGGCTGTACAAAGATACCATTCTTTTTAACCTCAGAGTGTGTCTGTTGCCCAAAGATGACATTGTTTTTAACCACAGAGTGTGTCTGTTTAAGTCATGGTATTTCAAACCCTTTGTTTCTCTCCCTTACTAACGCTAGCCCCAGCCCCAATAATCCAAAGTCTTACTGTTGCAAAGCCTTAATATTACAAAGCCCCATCCCCAACATGTGAAAGCAATACTGTTTCTTTCACATATGACACAGCTGACAAATCCAGCATGGTGATCCTGCCAGTGGCATCCTTCTTAAAGCAGGCTGTAGCATCCCAGAGAGTGTTAGCTGCAATAATTTTGGCATCATTAGGGGCAGATGTTCCTGAAGCCCTGGTATTTAGGCTTGGTCTCTTCAGATAACAGCCTACATTTACTACTCTGACTCTTGCCCACATTAATCTATTTTTGCCTTTGCAACTAAGCAAAGTTGTCAGTTTGTTTGCAATCATTAAGCAAAGATGTCAGACATTTGGCAGCTTTATGCCACTGGAAAAAAAAAAAAAAGTTGAATAGCCTTTATAAAATATGGAACCAGAGTTAGCATCTAAGCCAAGGAGTATAGGTTGGTGCTGCCCCATGACCTTCTCCTACTGTCAGGTAGAGAGTGACACACAGCAACAGCTCTGTAATTGCATGTGATGTTTGGGACAACGTGTTCAGGGGGTAATGAGAAAATGCAGGCAATGCTATCACTTGCATAGCAAGAAGGGGCCATCCATATTTATTCCTCTGCAATTAACAAAAATAATAAGTTCAGAGAAGAGCATTTCAACTTTGGAGCAACTTGGGCTCCTGTGTTAAGGTGTCTGTTCACCCTACAGCACTAGACATACAGATACCTCCCAGCAGCAGCGATTCCGAAGAAAGGTACAAAGAAGCTGACTCAAAGGTAGGGCACTCACTTTCTCTCTAAGGTACCAACTACTGTAGAGGCAATATGCAAACCTTGCTCTGTTACTATGCTGGTGGCCCTTTGATCAGATCATCTCAAGGGACAGCAACAAGCCGTTTTTGGTGGCTGTCCGCAGTACAGTTGATTCAACAAGCTAAGATTTGCCCTTTTTTTTGCACATACAGGCAGGCTTCCACGGTTCCAAGAAAACTTCAGTTCTGTTTGTGTGCTTCTGTATTGATAACTCACTTGTGTGCTCAAGCCCAAACTGCATGGAGAGAGAAAGAAAATACTTTAGAAATCTATCGTTTTGCCCAGTTAGGCAGTTTTCAGGACTGTGTTTCGGGACGTTTTAAAAAAAACCCAATCCTTAAATGCCATCTAGTGGTAAAAGCTAGTCTGTTTTTACATTTCCGCTTTACAGAGAAAAGATGCACTGTGCAAAGCCATGGTTAGACCTTTTTGGATTTTTTGAATTTCCCTCACATTGTTATCCTTGAATGTCATAAGGTCAGAAGCACTAGGAATAGTCAAAATATGTCCAGAAGACTTAAGCTCTGAAGTGCTGTATTCTGAGATGTTAGACCTGTGGCTGAACCATTCATTAAACAAGAGGTCTGTCTGGAAGCTGGTTAGTTGTGGTGACAGCTGCCACCTCCTTGTTCTTCAGACTTAACGCAACTGCACGTGGATATTAATCACACTCTGTATACCCCATTCTTCCACCTGGTCTGTTGCTTCCTGACAGCAAGGCTCAGTGGCACAATAGCCTGTGGTGACAACCCAGCACATTTCCCCAGCTTGCAAGGATGTACATCTCCTCCACCCTCTCCATTTCCTTCTGCTGAAAACCTTCAGCAATATGCACTGTCTGAAGTGCCGACTTAATACTTCACCATCTTTTCACTGCTTAAACTTCATAATCTGTTATTTTTAGAATTAAATATATGACTTTCAGATCAAAGGCCTGAGATTAGGCCAATCTTTTAATAGTATCTTCTTAGATAGTATGAGTCCCTGAAATTAATATAAAACAGTGGATGAAGACCCGGCTCTTTCATAAAGTATCTTCATCTAGCTCAGGTCCTTCTTTACTTACACATTTTAAGTGAAACCATTATGATATAAACAAAAGCACTACCTGAAACACCTTTTGACAGAGATAATATACTGATTTTCAGATCACAAGACGTAACTTTTCCTACGAGAAACTATGGAAGAGAAAAACTGAGCTCTAAAACTGTATTTTTTGTTTTAGCATTTCTTAAGACCTACAACCCACACTAGAGCTTTACCCCATTTTACACAATGCTGTAAAGAAGACAAGCTACATACATATTTTACCCATTTCCTTTCCGTTAGGATATGAATAAATACAGATTTGTCTCTTGCCTGCTCATGTAGGCCACCTTGCGGAGTTTAGGCATTTGGTTCTGGCAGTTTCTGGTCAGTATGGTACTTAATGAGCTGTGCATGAGTGCATGACCCGCCTGCCTTTGCAGTAGAAAGCAGTGTTCCTGCTAAAATGATACTGTGACATACTGTGATTTTCAAGCTCACAGGTCTTTGAACTTACTATTTATTGGAAAATGGGTCATTACTTCAGCAGCTGTGGGAAGCAACTGAACAAAGGTAGCACTACCTCAGCCTCTAACTCATAGACTAAAAGGGTTGTATTATCTGCTGAGTGAGGTCTTTCAGAAGTGCCCTGACAGGTTGCAGTAGCAAAATTAATCACTAATTTGATGCTGATGTAAAAGTTTGACAGGCAATAAGCCAGCCTCTTGTATTCAGCAGCCACAGAAGCATAGCTATGACTTTGTTGCCTGCGTCATGACATACTGCAAACTTTAAAGCCCTCATCCCATTGGAAAGTCTTTCAGATTAGTAAGAACCATCAAAGGTCAAAACCAATAAAGTTCTATGAAATATACTCATGTGTGAGATACACAGAATCATAGAATAGTTAGAGTTGGAAAGGACCTTAAGATCATCAAGCTCCAACCCCCCCACCATGAGCAGGGACACCTCCCACTAAACCATGTCACCCAAGGCTCTGTCCAGCCTGGCCTTGAACACCACCAGGGATGAAGCATTCACAGCTTCCTTGGGCAACCCATTCCAGTGCCTCACCACCCTCACAGTAAAGAACTTCTTCCTTATATCCAATCTAAACTTCCCCTGTTTAAGTTTTAACGTGTTAACCCTTGTCCTGTCACTGCAGTCCCTAATGAAGAGTCCCTCTCCAGCATCTTTATAGGCCCCTTTCAGATACTGGAAGGCTGCTATGAGGTCTCCACGCAGCCTTCTCTTCTCCCGGCTGAACAACCCCAACTTTTTCAGCCTGTCTTCACACAGGAGGCGCCCCAGTCCCCGATCATCCTCGTGGCCCTCCTCTGGGCTTGTTCCAACAGTTCCATGCCCTTTTTATGTTGAGGACACCAGAACTGCACAAAAAAAAGAATATATATATATATTGCACATACATATACAAAAAATATGAATACATATACACATATATGAAAATATATGAAATTTATTATACATATATATGAAATGCACACATTACTTCAAGCCGTCAGGTGAGCACTTCCTCTAAAGGTGGTGCATTACTGAGGACATACCTGCCAGCAGGAGTAGATGCCCATGTATGCAATATATTTACTACTGCCGGGTCTAAGAACTGTTAGGCTTTGACCTACTATGATGTTTCTGGAGCAAGGCACAGAAGTAACACTTAAGATTTTGTTAACAACTGAGCACAGATTTAACATAGTAGCCCTGGATGCTGCTCAGACAGCTACAATTGCAGAGCTCTCCAAACACTGCAGTTTGCATGGATATGGAGTAGTCTGCCACAGTATAGACTGAGAAATACGAAGAAGGGGAAAAAAATCCCCAGCAAAACCGTGCTGCAGGTTTGTAGAGCAGCGCACGTGCTTTTCACCCCACCGCGTGCTCCAAGGGAAACCTCATATAATGCCAGCAGCAACAGCCCTCCCGGGCACGGTCAACCGCCGGCGCCGCATGAGGCCGCTCACAGACGTCTTAACAGAGCAGTGCCAGCCCCAGACGGTCCCGCGTAGGCCTCGAGCTCCGGCAGGTCACGCGCCCCGCCAGCGCTCCCCGCCCGCATGGGCTGCTCAGGGCCCGCCCAGGGCCCGCCCACCGCACTGCGTTGCCGGGCAACCAGAATCGTCACTTCCGACTTGTCGCGGCCCCTTCCGGGTCGCGCCGTGCTCTCGCTCGGCGGACGCGACCCGTCGCGCGCCAGGGGGGCTCTTCGTTTGGCGGCGCCGTCGGGGCTAGCTCTCGCGCGCGGGGGGGCGCAAGCTCCGCCACCCCTGCCCAGCCGGGCACCATGGCCGGGTCTTGCGCGGGAGGCCGCGGCCGCCGCTTCGTCGCGGGCCCCCGGTGGCGGCCGGCGGGCGGCCGCTGAGGAGCGGTCGGTCGGGCATGGCCTCCCCGCCCGGCGGCGAGCAGCGGGCTCTGCGGCAGCGGGTGGCGGCGCTAGAGGCGGACCTCGGCGCCTGCCGCTGGCAGCTGGAGCGGGCGCAGCGGCGGCTGCGCCGCACTGAGCGCCTCTACCGCGAGGCGCGGGAGGGCAACGAGGCGCTGAGGAGACAGGTACGACCCGGCTCCTGCGGCCCGCCCCTCTTTTCGGGCCGGGCGGCAGCCGGTACCAGCCCTGTCAGGCATCCGCGCTGCCGTCATCTCCCGGCCTGGTATCCTTGGCTCCCTCCGCCCGGGCCGAGCTCATGGGGCAGGCTCTCCTGGCCTGCGGGAGGGACTTCAGCGACCAGCAAGAGTGCTGCTGCATCTTCTGGCTTCAGTTTGCTGTCCCGAGTCAACACTCAAGGTTTGGCTCGACAGGTGGTGGTGTGGGAGTGGTAACGTCTTCTCAGCCACAAAGTTGGTTTCGCAGTCAGAAGGAAAACTGCATTTAGCAGCAGAAAAGAAGCTTCATAAACAAGATGAGGTAGAGTGGAAGAACTGTCCTATGGATGCTTATGAGGGTGGTGAGACATGGGCACAGGTTGCCCAGAAAAGCTGTGGCTGCCCCATCTCTGGCAGTATTCAAGGCCAGGTTAGAGAGGGCTTTGAGCAGCCTGTTCTAGCTGAAGGTGACCCTGCCCATGGCAGGGGAGCTGGAACTGGATGACTTTTAAGGTCCCTTCCAACCCACACTCTTCTGTGTTTCCATCAAATGCAACAGTTTGTCACCACTGAACAGTGATTGTTGCTTGAAATCCAACTTTTCAGGATGGTCATCTTAAGAATAACTTTAAGTTTTTATTTTTACTTCTAAGTGCTTGCCATTATTATTATACCTTTATTGAGGAGAAATTATGTTTTTCATTATGCCAGCCATTCAAGTAGAAAATTGTGTGCTGCCACACAAAGACCAGTTGAAACACTTACAGTGGAATTGTACTGTGTTTGAATTATAGAATGTGGAGTAGTCTGATACTCTTTTTCTGATGTGGATCCCTAAAATGCAGTATTGTGGTCTGTAAGATGCTGTTCTTCTTTCAGATTGAAGAGCTCACTAAGGAAATCCCTAGTAGGAAGGAGAAGGATACATATAGCGTACAAGTACAGACAGAGGACTATGCTGCGTGGTCACAAGCAGGTAGAGAGGGTGGTGATTGCTTTAACAGGCATTATCTTATACGAAATGTATTTCAACTCTGCATTAAGCTTAGTAACCTAGCGTTATCTTTTGGACCATTTCCTACTTATTCAAGCCTTTCCTTTTAGAACAGGATAAAACATAGCACGGACTGCAGCAGAACTCATGTCATAGTAGTCTGTTGCATAGTAATCTCATGTATTACGCACATACATGTTTTACCAGATTTCAAAGTACATTAAAACAAGATGTATTTTCTTCAGTAAGAACTGAATAAATTCAAAGTGGAGGCACTATCTAATAATTGATTTTCATTAGGCTACTTACAACCATAAATTTCCAGTTTAAGATTTAGAATCCTTAAACTGCATTGTGTAAAATACTGCTTTGCTAATTTATGCTACTTCAGCTTCCTTTCCCACCTCCACAGATTATTACTGCTATGAAGATTACTACAGTCGCACTGATACTCAGGATTGTGCAGCTGAACTGCCAGTGCAGCACAATCATGGCACTGAAGGCACTGAGCATAATTCCACAGAGGAACTGCAGACAGATGTTAATGTTCCATTAAGGATGGACAGCACCAAAGTTGCTGAAGGTGGAGAAGAGGAAAACTTCATCCAGAATTCACAGGTTATAGAAATGTTTGAGGTTTTGCCAGTTTTGAAGTCATCACCCTATTGGTATTACATTTCAAAGATGTGCTTTGGTCTTGATGTCACTGGGGTTTGTTTTTGGGGGGATTTTTTTGTTTGGGTTTTTTGGGGTATGATGGTTTGGTGCTGATAATAGCAAGCAAACACCCTTGCAATGTGTTGCTAGTTCTTTCTGTAGTGTGTTCCAAGTGTAACATAATCCTAGATTTGTTTTAAAAGAACACAAACAAAAAAAACCCATGTTGTACATAGCCTGGAAGCATGGCATTTTTAAAATCAGTAGAGTATGTTCAAGATGGCCATGCTAGCTATCTGAAAATGTACTTTTTCTTTTCTTCCATTGATATAAGGAGACAACAGATACAGAAAGGAAGTTGTTGGGGGGGGGGTTATGTGTCTATTTTGTTATGGGGTTGGTTTTCTTGTGGTTTTTTTTTTTGTTCTGTTATCCAGCAGCTTAGCTGATTTTGTGCCTTAGCATCCAGCAACTGAAATGGAACAAAGCAGAAATGTTTTTCAGGAATGTACTGAAAGATACTTGCTGTGTATATTTTTGATCAGAACTACTTCTGAATAAAGGCACAGTAGGAGTTGATCAGTAAACTACAACTAGATTTTTGTCTTCTTACTTAATAGCTATTGAAACAATCCAAGTCCATCAAACACTAGTTTGTTTTGTTTAAAATAGGGCATTGTAAAATGCTCCTTTTTGGAAGAAAATGTAATTTGTTACTTTCTGGTATCAGGAAGCAGAAGATACTTCAGCGCCGGAGGGTTCTTTGGCAGAGAGCTTGAGAGCTGCTGCAGAAGCTGCTGTTTCACAAACCGGATTTATTTATGATGAAAATACAGGACTGTATTATGACCATAGTACTGGATTCTACTATAATTCGGTAAGGATCATTTTCAAAACCCTCAGTGTTTTTTCTCTGTTGCAAAAGTTTTAGTAGTAAGAGTTGATGTGAGCAAAGAACTAAGGTCTAAACAGACTCTGATTTGAAAAACATGTTACTGAAGATGAATAGTAATGGAAATTAGTTGTTGAATGATTTCAGTCAGTTTATTTTCACCAAATTAAATCTGCCTTGCTCATGATGGTAATATCCCTGTCTTTTTCTTGACCTACAAGCTTTTCATCTTATGGTCTCCCCAATCCTGGTGAGGAGAAGGATTGAAGAGCCTGGCTGGACAGGCTACTGGGAAGTCAGCCCTTGTCAAGCCACCACATTTGAGTTTTGTTTTTTTTTTAAACTTAGTATATGGTTCTTTATTACCTAGGTATTTCTTTGAACCAGTGTATTTATTGAAGTGATGATAACACTGTTCTTTGCTCCTTATAAAGGAAAATCAACTATATTATGATCCAGCAACTGGAATTTATTACTACTGTGATGTGGAAAGTGGCCGATACCAGTTTCATTCACGGGTGGACTTGCAGTCTTATCAGACCTCTGGTACTCAGCACACGAGGGATAAAAAAGGGAAAAAGAAGAGAAAAGAGCTAGAGCGAATTACTGCAAATGACCATAAGGTAACCTTAGAACTGACAGAAAATGCGAAACCTAGGTTTTTTTTCACAATGCAATTTATCATGTGGGGTTTGGTTTTATGCTGAAGATGTATGCTTATTTCTGAAGGATTCAAACATCCTCAAACTGTATACAGCAGCTTGCTAGTGTGTGGTTAGTGTTCAAATAATTTTCCCATTGAGTGATTAAAGATGGAACTCTAAACTTGGATTCCCTCACTTTTTCAGTGTTTTATTACAGTACAAATCTATAGATCTCTAAAATTGAATGTCAGCAAGCACTCCAGAGTGAATTTAGGGTACTGTGTGGGATGGATTTATATCAGAAAGTCAGTATTACTTCAGGTTTTGGGGCTTTGGCTTGTGTTTTTTTTGTCGGCGATTTTTTGTTCTGGTTGGTTGGGGTTTTTTTAAATTCATATGGTGAATGAAAAATTGACTGAAGGTTTTGGAAGCATATGCACACACCACCCCTTCTTTGTGATTGTATTCCAAAGCTCACTCCATTGACATTTTACTGTATCTCTAACATCATTTGGGATTGAGGAAGCATCTGTGAAGTTCAAATTCTTTGCATATTATGTTCTCCTATTGTTGTTTTATTTGTTCAATACACTTTTGTTGTCCACAGTGCATGGATAAGCTGTACATCTTAATAAATGCCCACTATAAGGGACTGAGGCCATATTATTCAATGCATGATTCCATTATGTGAGCCTCAGTCAATCTGATAGGTTGAAATCTGAAGTAATCATCTTAGTGTACAGGTATTCTTTCTTACATAACAGTTATGTAGCACCAGTACCAAGTTCGAAAATTTTGTATCAGGACCGAGATATTATGAAATATTTGAAAATGGAAACTGTTTACATTAAGAACCAGTGAAGGCAGGTTAAATGGATAGCAGTAGTGGATCGACTGCCTATTTATAAATAAATAAAGAGATGCCCCATCCCTGTCAATGTTTAAGGACAGGCTGAACATGGCTTGGAGCAACCTGGTCTAGTGGAAGGTGTCCCGGCCCATTGCAGGGGGGTTGGAACTAGAGGATCTTTAAGGTCCCTTCCAACTTCAATCATTCTATGATTCTGTGATTATAGCTGATGAGGGAGTTTTGTCTCTGAGAAAGCTTCACCTGAACCACTGTGTTCTAAAAGCTTGAGGTGGATACATAGTAACAGTAATTGTAATGCTAGTTTAGACTTCGGAAATGGGAGCTAACACAGTTCAAGCTAGGAGTTCTACCAGCATCCAGCTTTTTGGCAGGTTGTGTACAACTGCTGGATTAGCATTCTGTCACTCGCAAAAGGCATTGTTAATACAGAGCTTTATTCATCATGCGTCAGGAAAGCATCATGGAAAGCTAGCAGAAATAAGGGTTTAATTGCATTATCATAGAATGCAGTTAAATCTCCTAAATTTAGTCTTGTGATCAACCGTTACATACTTACCAAAATACACAAGTGTATTTATAAATGTTCTGTGGCACATTTGCTCTGATCTGACAAATAATGTTGATTACTTTTTGGGATCCTATCAGAGTCTGCTTCTGTCATTCGATTTTTCTAGAAATAGCTGCTTGTCTTTCGAATAATTTATGTTAATAAAATATTTTTATATAGATGGTTTATTAACATCTCTTGTGTGAAGCTTTCACGGTCACAAGGTAGGAGGTAAGCATCCACTTTCTGATGTGTTCTACTGATAGCAAAATACTTTGATTTATTTTGAATTAATTTGTTTGACCAATAAGATAACAGGAAAAACATTTGTCATATTAATTAGTGCACAGATCTTTGTGTTTGTGAACAGTAAGTGAAGGTTAGTGTCATAGTAAGAATCAAGACCTTTGCTACTTTTTTAAAACAAAAAACTGGAGCGTACAAAGTAAAACAAAAAACAATTACTCCCCACTTTAAATTTCAAAAAGAAAATAATGTCTTTTGTAAATGTCATTTACGTAACTGTTAGATGTAGACAAAACAAAGAACCTGTCATATTTTACATAGCTCAGTTTGTTCTTATATGGTTCTTAATCATGTAAGAAATTCATTCCTTAGTTTTAAAAAAAAATGTTACATTAGTGTAAAAGATTAATTTTTTATTCTAATAGATCTTATTTTTTTGTGTTATAAAACTGAAAAAAAAAATTATTTATAAAGTGCACAATCCAGTTCAGAGATGCCTGGTGTGTATTGGCAATATTACTGTTGTTCAGTTTAGTGAGGTATTGGAAAATTCACTAATTAGTTCATGCTAGTTACTGTGTTATTTACATCCTGAAACAAAACCCAAAATGTCCGGTTTTAAGTAGGACATTGTGGTTGAAGAGTTGTCTATTGAAATGTTTTCCTGAACACTTAGGCCCAGCCTTCTCCTTTTTTCTTCCATAATTTCTAGAAAGTATGTTTTACTCAACTTTCTTTTTCTACAGCCACTACAAGTTGGAGAACAGTTTGATTTATTGCCTGGTCTGTGGACCAGTAATAGTGGTAAATAAAGCAATATCAGAGTCTAATTCTGGGAATGTGTCATACACCCTTGAATTTCACTGTGCCTAAATGAAGATTGAGGTGGTTTATAAGAATATGCATGTGAAACAAGGAAAGACAGTGAGCAGTAGTTTTAGACTCTCAAGTACACAAAACACTTGCAAAACTTGTTTTCTCTCTTTTCCAGTTAAAGAGTTAAATATAAACAAGTTTTAATAGATATGCAGTATTACTTAAAAGTTGCCAAATAAAAGAAATACAAAAATTTAGCAGCTACATGTGTATATTATCACAGCAGATATTTCTGTGTGGATGGTATCGATGGCTTTTTTACAGAAATTGTATGTGAATTTTGGATGATTTATTCTGTTTAAATCAAAGTTAATGTATTTTTTTTAATCTAAAAGATGGTAACTGGGCCAATCTGTTAACTCTGTTTCTGGTCATAGGAGGATTTTTTAGTTGTGGTTTAATTTGTAGCTATTGTGAAAAATTTTATGTACTTGGCTACGTTACATATAGAATCTATGAGTAGCAAGTTGGGATGCTTAGAAATACAGAAATGACAAGTGTAGTCTCCACCAATATTGCAGCATTCTTGAAAAAGCAACGTAAATCTGAGGATCTAAGGAATAAAACTAATATGTTAAAATACTATTGTATTTTTAACAAGCTGTACTACAAAACAAAAAATACTAGTGAGTGTCTTCTAAAATGAATGTACTTCTAATTGTAAACAACAAAAAGCAGAAAGTAACTCACGTGATTAATATCTCCTGAGGAATGTTCCTGATTTATACAAGTATTTTGTGTAAAGAGATTCTTTTCAGTCACCAAACTTCTGTATTACAAATAGCTTTCTTTTGACTTATGAAACTAAGCATGCTGCCCACATGCTTACTTTTAATAGATGATGAGGGATTTTATTTGTTGGCTTGAAGTATTAAGTAGCTTCTGTGCAGCTCACATAAAAGGATTGGTGGAATACATTGGAACTTTCAGGCATACAATTACAATTCAGTTCTGATACCTGTTTGTAGTGGCAGACAAAAGAAAAAAGTGGGGCAAGAAATACCATGTGATCTGCTGTACAAGAAAAACCTTTAAATAAGTAAATTTGGAAAAGCTAAAAAAAAAAAAAAAATTTAAAAAAACCCCAACCATGAGGTTGCATAAATGATGTTGTGATCCCTGGACCAATATCAAGATCCAGTGCTTCCATACAGACTGGATAATAGACTGTGTGCAGTAGCGAGCATGTAGTTCTACTACTTGTTGTACTGGGGACATTAGAAATACGTAGCAAAATTTAGATGCGGGGTCTGCCGTATGCCATTTTTTTCCCAGAAACTGTTTTTGCAGTTTATTCTTAAGCTCCTAATAAATTGTATTTCAGCATGATGCTGAAAATTAACTTCTGCCATATTCTGTTCCATTGTAGATACATCCTATCTCCTTCTGTAGGAAAGACAAGGCTTTTGTAGCAGTATCTCCCTTAGAACTCTTCAAGCAGTGATTTTTTTTCTTTTTTTTTGTCATGTGTAGTTTACTTTTGCTGATATTCATCCCATCTTTAGGTACGTCAGTTGACAGAAACCATGGCTAATCTGAAGATTTCTTCTTTTGGATTGGCAGCTACTGGTGAAGGTAGAGTTGGGACAACAGATACATTAGTCTGTGGATGTTTACCTTTAATCTTGATACTTTTATTAAAGGAAAACTAATATCTAAGATACCTGTTTTCCTAAAGGAACTTAGTTTTTGGAAGCTCTTTGATCAAAATCAGTTCATCTACAAAGTAACTTTGAAACATATTTGAAACACTGTATAAGTAAAACATCTGAAGAAAACTTTGATGACAATTCTAGAATATTTGGCAAGAGACATTACTGTATTAGTGTACAGTGTCCTAACTAAACAAACTATGCATTCTTTTAAGTAAGGCAAATTTATATTTCCTGTCTTTTCAGAGCTATCCTCCTGTGTTTAGAATGGCTTCTTTATGACACAGTAAGAGCTTTGCTCTTTTTCTGGCTTTTAATCAGACTTTTTTTGCATTGGAAATTCAGGTATTGTGTAGGGTGGAAGAAAGTAACTGAAGTACTTGTGAAACAGTGCTAGCAAGTAAAAGCTTAGTCATCTGAGTGAAAGAGCTATTTGAAACTGTTTTAAAATGTTTTAGTAAAATACTGATTTTGTAAGATTAATATTTCAAATTGAGTCAGTGCTAAAGTTCTAATATTCAACCGATTAGCTGAGAGCACCGAGTGCTTATGATTCCATTAATATCTACTGAACTAGCAAATGAAGAAGCAACAGGCTGCACATTTCTGAAAAGTTATATTTGTACATACTTGAATGTTTTATACAAAAGAAATGGATTTATAAATAGTTTAAACAGTGCACTTAAAATGAAGCTAGTTATATATGCTAGTTATATATATGCTCATGGTAATTTTTAAGTTCTAATTTGTAGGCATGCTGATGGATTGCATGAACGTGCATGTTGATCAGGCGTAATACAGAAAAATATGAAATTTAGAAAGATAAAATACCTTGCTCTGTCACAGAAAGGCAAAAACTATAGCTAAATACTTAAAGTGCTTTAAATTTTTCATTAAAAACACTCATGACTGTGATCATTCATGTATGTTTTGTAAGATGGTCAGTCTGCATTTCAGAGGGTTGTTGTAATCAGTAGCTTGTAGCCTATTCTTTATAAACCAAACCATCAATTCCAGTCACATTAGCATGATTTGTAATTCTTACAAGATCAGTCCTCATGGGATACGTAAAATTCCTGATTTCACTGGCACCTTTGGCTGTCTTTTTATCAGGGATGCCGAAATGCAAACCAACTCAACCGTGTAGTCCAGAAATAGTTTATTATGGAGCAAATTCATCCCACCTCTCAATTTTACTCATGCTTCATGAGAGAAAAGTCAGAGATCATGTGGTGGTGCCCAACAAATAAAAAGTTTCTCAAAGCGGAATCACACAGAGATCATCTATATCCAACATGTGACTGTTAGGGTAGGTCTACTATTTAGATATATCAGGCAAAACAGTACACAAAGGAACTTGTATGTGCCTAATATAATGATGTAGCAAGCATGGTTATAATGAGCACGTACTTGCATACTTTGTATACTGTATCATGAGAGTTCTGTCTTGGAAATGGAGAAACTGGCTGCTCATGGCCTGGATAGGTATTTTTTCTGCTGGGTAAAAAACTGCCTGGATGGCAGAGCCCAGTGGGTGGTGGTAAATAGTGTCACATCTAGTGGTGTCCCTCAGGCCTTGGGTGTTAGAGCCAGTGTTGTTTGCTATCTTCACTGATGACCTGGATGAGGGGATTGAATGAGTCCTCAGTAAATTTGCAGATGACACCAAGTTGGTTGGGAGTGTTGATCTGCTGAAGGAGAGGAAGGCTCTGCAGAGGGATCTGGATAGGCTGCATCAATGGGCTGTGGCCAGTGGTATGAGATTCAACAAGACAAAGTGCCGGGTCCTGCACTTCAGCCACAACAACCCCATGCAATGATCCAGGCTTGGGGAAGAGTGTCTGGAAAGCTGCTCAGCAGAAAAGGACGTGGGGGTGCTCATTGACGGAGCTGAGCGTGAGCCACCTTGTGCCCAGGCAGCCAAGAAGGCCAACAGCATCCTGGCCTGTATCAGCAATAGTGTGGCCAGCAGGGCCAGGGCAGTGATCATGCCCCTGTAATGGGCACTGGTGAGGCTGCACCTCAAGTCCTGTGTTCAATTCTGGGCCCCTAACTACAAGAGAGATATTGAAGTGCTAGAGCCGGTTCAAAGAAGGGCAACAAAGCTGGTGAAGGGCCTGGAGCACAAGTCTGATGAGGAGCAGCTGAGAGAACTGGGATTATTTAGCTTGGAGAAGAGAAGGCTTGGAGGGGGAACTTATCACTCCCTGCAACTACCTGAAAGGAGGATGGAGTGACGTGGGCATCAGTCTCTTCTCCCAAGTAACAGGACAAGAGGTAATGACCTCAAACTGAGCCAGGCGAGGTTTAGAAGGGATATTAGGAGAAATTTCTTCACTGAGAGGTGGTCAGGTGTTGGAACAGGCTGCCTAGAGAAGTGGTGGAATCACTGTCCCTGGAAGTTTTCAAAAACCGTGTAGGTGAGGCCTTTAGTAGTTTAGTAGTGGATGTGGCAGTTCTAGGGTAAAGGTTGAACTTGATGATTTTAAAGATCCTTTCCAATCTGCTTGATTCTATGACTCTTTGAGTTTGGGATGAAGAGTAAAATATCCTGGCAAAGAGAAATTAAGTGCATTGCTAGTATTTCTTAGGTCATTCAGGATGGTATTTACTAAATACTCTGTTTACTGCCAGTTGCTCGTTTTTTTAAGCAGTGGCTGTATGGAGGCAAGATATTAGGTGCTGTTCGCACAGTTACATGTTACATATGTTCTGTGTAAGTACTTGTCATACATAATGCAAAAGGATTTCTCCACAAGTGAAGACCCCATCAAATGCTTTAAGAATTGAGCATCCCCAGGCTTAATCTTTAGATGTCACCAAGATGTGTATTTTAATACAGATCTGTGAAATCATAGAAACATAGAATAGTTAGGGTTGGAAAGGACTTTAAGATCGTCTAGTTCCAACCCCCCTGCCATGGGCAGCAATACCTCACACTAAACCATGTCACCCAAGGCTCTGTCCAGCCTGGCCTTGAACACTGCCAGAGATGGAGCATTCACAACTTCCTTAGGCAACCCATTCCAGTGCCTCATCACCCTTACAGTAAAGAACTTCTTCCTTATATCCAGTCTAAACTTCCCCTGTTTAAGTT
>WYDI02004668.1:8498-24916 GCA_009867235.2 Psittacus erithacus
ATGAAGTTTAACCATGCCAAGTGCAAGGTCCTACACCTGGGTGGGAGCAATCCCAGGCACAGCTACAGGTTGGGCAGCGAAGAGATTCAGAGCAGCCCTGCGGAGAAGGACTTGGGGGTGTTGGTTGAAAAATTGAACATGAGCATACAGTGTGCGCTCGCAGCCCAGAAAGCCAACTGTGTTGTGAGCTGCATCAAAAGGAGCGTGACCAGCAGGTTGAAGAAGGTGATCTTGCCCCTGTGCTCTTGGGAGACCTCACTTGGAGTATTGTGTGCAATTCTGGTGTCCTCACTATAAAAAGGACATGGAACTGTTGGAACAAGTCCAGAGGAGGGCCATGAGGATGATCAGGGCATTGGAGCACCTCCCGTATGAAGACAGGCTGAGAAAGCTGGGGCTGTTCAGCCCAGAGAAGAGAAGGCTGCATGGGAGACCTCATAGGGAGCCTGTAAGGATGCTGGGGAGGGACTCTTCATTAGGGACTGTACTGATAGGACTTTGTAATGGGCTCAGACTTAAACAGGGGAAGTTTAGATTGAATATAAGGAAGAAATTCTTTACTGTGAGAGTGGTGAGGCACTGGAATGGGATGCCCAAGGAAGCTGTGAATGCTCCATTGCTGGCGGTGTTCAAGGCCAGGTTGGACATAGCCTTATGTGGCATGGTTTAGTGTGAGGTGTCCCTGCCCATGGCAGGGGGGTTGGAACTAGATGATCTTATGGTCTTTTCCTACCCTAACTATTCTATGATTCTATGAAATTCATAGCAACTACATCATCACACTTCATTTTTATTTTGTTTTTGATTTTGTTTTTTTTTTTAACTGAACGGAGTGCTGTGACCAAAAATGCCTATTTGTAACTGATCAACTAGGTAGGTGTAAAGTGTGATTTGATTAAAAAAAAAAAAAAAAAAAAATCAGGGCAAAGATAACTGGTATTAACATCCCTGAACACAAAGTTTAAACACTAAGTATTTAAGGTGGCTTAAAAAAAAATGCATGTAATTTGTAGGTGGTTAATACGCACTTGAAGTTCCATGTGTGAGAGAAGAAATTTTTGCTGTTCTCTTGTTAAGCATGTGGAGATGCATAAGATTTATCAGTGATACGCAACTGTTTAAGACTTTCAGATCAATGTTTTCTATACTACACAAGCCAAATCCCCAAGTATGCAATCAGACTGAGTAGGAAATTGCTTTCTTCCTGCCCTTTTCTACACATCATCTCTATGTAGTTATTACAGAATGTCTGTTATCTATGCAAATTAAAACTGGATGTGATGGTATTGCTTGATCAATAAAACCCAACTGCTCTAGTTTTGGGGGTTTTGCTCATCCTATATGAAGGACCGTTTCAATATTTTCTTTATGTAAGCCCAAATAAAATGAAATATTTTTCTTCTGATAAACAGGTATGTGTTAATGCATTTATCATGTCACTGTAGTATACTTTTCACTTAAAATTTCTATTTGTCAGGTGAAGCTTCCTATGACCATTAGTTTATGTTCCTTTTGATAAGAATTCTGAGCATGCTTTGTTAGTGGAAATTGGAATTGTTCTGCTAAATTTCTAAGCACTTAGGTAAGTGATAGCTTGACAACTGTAACTACATTGTATTATATAGTAATCTGTTACAGTTGCTGGGAAAATCTAAAACTTAATAGAAATCTTATATGTGCATATTTTTCCTTAAAAATGTTCCTTCATGTGGAAATATATTCAGAAAGAGGGCAAGGTACAGCTCATTATAGAAGAGGGAACTTTTAAGAATATATGCACTTGGGTGGGATTTCTTTTGTTTGTTTCATAATAGGTCCCTGAGTTGCTCATCAGAGAGAAAATGAAATAGAATCACTGTCAGTGTTCTGTCTACTTCATAGGTTCCAAATAGTGTGGTTTTTTTTGTTGTTTTTTTTTTTTTTTCAATAAGGAAAAGAAAAATGCTAAAGGGTTAATATTCTATGATTTTTATGATCTAAACCACACACTGTTGCCTTTGTGGCTAACGAATACAGATACGAATAGAGGTGTGTTTTGAAAATGCTGAAAGAACATCAAACAAATCTAGAATTCTCTATGCTTTGGAAACCTGTAGTGTCGTTTTACAGAATGAAGTTCAAACGTGTTTTGATTTCTATTAAAAAAATCATTGAAATAGTTTCTCAGTATTTTTCCCTATTAAGACATTCTTTATTGACCTCTCACAAACCTTAATTTGTTTGTTTGTTTGTTTAATTTTTACAAAGTAGCCATCATTAAGTGGAGCAGCAATGCTAGCTGCAGAGGGGGGAAAATAATCAAGCAACAAAACCAACAATAAACTCACCCCAAATAATATCCTTTTGTTCATTAACTTTCTACATGTCAAGTGCTATTTGAGTTCAGTGAACCAAATCTCAGCATCTGTGATTCAGTCTGATGTGGATGCATTGTATTCCTATATGCAGGAGTTTCTTAAGCATGAACTGAAGTAGCAGCCCTGGGTTTTTGACTGAGAATACTTCTAGATACACTTATCCCCAAAATATGTTACTCATGTGAAAATAGATCTCCTCATAGCAAGGACAACTTTTTCTTGGGCTTGCCAGTCTTGGATTAGTGTGTGTCGTGGCTTTGAGCAGTTTTGCTGTATCTGGAAGTTGTCCATCTGCTTTAATTTTATTATATTCAAAGTTTGAAATGCTGCTAGCAGACCCAAGAAATTAATCAAAGAATCGAATTGGTAATCTGTTTTCTAAATGGCAAGTTTGCTGCAGGGATTCTTATGATGAGACAATGTCTTACAAAAACACTGCCAAAACTTGACTAAAAGTAGCTTGAAATTTATGATGACCTGTTCTCTTTAAGGAGGGGGGAGAAATGAGGACATGGGCTAAATTTACAGCCTGGGGAAGTAGTGTTTTCTAGCCCCAGGGAAACTAATTAGAATAGGAAATTGTCAAAGGGCCCAGGCTATGAGGAATGCATTTTATGAATATATGAAGTAACATGAGGTTATTTAAAAAAGCTAACCTCAAGGACACAAAAGATTTCTCAAAAGTAAGTTCAAGTTTATATATGGTTTATTTAGCAAAGAAAAGGATTCTGCTTACACGTACCATGTAAAAGAGGAAAGTTAATCCCTTCATTAGTGCTCTAGCTTAAAACATAGCACCTGATTTCATGTTTGTATTTTCTTACAGGCTTCTTGCATGTCTGTCAGTTTCTCTGTACTTGCTTTTTTAAATTGGAAAATTGGGTCAAATAGCACTTCCCTGCTTTTTTAAAATAATCTGAAGGCAAATATTTCAAGGCTGTCAAGTGTTCTGAGTAAATCCTGAAGTCTATAAAGTCTACTAGTGAACTCTCATTAGTTTCAAGGTGTTGTGGTTAGTAATGTTAAGATGCTTCTTTATTAGAAGTAGTATGATGACGTACATAGTAGCAAGAGTAAAACATGTTTTTAAAAATCTAACAATATTTTTTCTTATATAATGCTATATTTTTGCTTTGTATGTACAAGGAAATTGTCAGTTTTATTTTTATTCACCTCTTAGTTTCATTACTGTGTTCTTCTGCTTTACATTATGATGTTATAATTTGGATTTTTGTGTGTCAAGGAAATACTTATAATATATTTTTTATTCCTGTGTAAGGGTGAGGTTGAATATATGTGTATTTATTTACTGAGAAAATAAAACCAGGCTCCAAAGTATTTTTCATGTTATCTTTTCTTGGCTTTCCTTTATAGGAAAAAACATCTAAATTATAATTATACCTCTTTTGTAGAGGTATGTGATCTGTGAAGAACTGGCAAACTTCACTACTTTGATTTGATCTCCTGACAGAAACTGAATTCAACTTCCCACATGCAAACCCCAAATATTTAGTTGAAATGCAAGAGTATGTCTTTAAGCTTACTTTGTCTCCAGATATGCTTTGTCTTCTATTTTTAGAAAAGCGAAATTGATTGAGTGCATACAAAGCTAGGCAGCTCAGAACAGAGTAAACTGTCTTAAAAGGTTGGGGAAAGTAATCTGCACACTGGTTAATGTGTTTTTTCTGGATCCCAAGGCTGCTCGTCCCATTCCTGTTACCAAAATTACAGAATCTTCAGAATCCTGTGTTTTCTCATCCATCTTGCACAAAAGATCATATTACTTAGGCTGATCTTGGTTTGTTTCAAAAGTGTCGGTTTCTTGACAGCTGTTTACCCTGGACATAAAATCCTTCCCCTAATATTGATCATACATTAGTTGATGATGCCAGTTGTGGTTGGGTGAATGGTACTGTAACAGTGTATAGTATTGATCTTTTGTTAGCATTTTCAAGTGTCCATTGATGCTACCAGGTTAAAGCTGTGTTCTGAAAGAATGAGCTCTTTCCCATAATCAAAAGTCAATCAAAAGATCAGGTCATTACAGTGAAGTGTCCAGTTCTTCTGGTTACCTGTTCCTGGCAAGTGAAGTGAATTATACATAATACAGAGGGAACTGAAAGGCTGCTAAAAACTAGAAAGGTTTCCTTTATTCTTAAAGAGGTTTTAGCATCTAACCTTTCTTTAAAACCAGAAATATAAGATATTGTGTAGTAAAACTTTTATTTGTTATGAAATAAAAAAAAATTCCCATTGTGTCTATCATGCTAAAGACTTCTGTGTTTTGATGCAGTTTTTTGAAGCTCTTCCTTTGCATCCTGACCAAAACAAACTCAAATCCCACTCAACCAACCACACAAAATTCACGGAGGAGTTTCTGTGGATGTTTTAGGTCACAGGTAGCTATCACTGATTTTTTTTTTTTTTTTTTTTTTTTTTTTTTTTTTTTTGAGTTTGTCTTTCAAATAAAGAAATAAACGTGACCAGTTTGGGGGGGGAAAAAAAAAGTTCCTGATCTGTGTTTGGTATTTTTGTACATACTGATTGGCTAGATATTTTTTGATGATTTTGTGCTTATGCTGTGCTACGTGTACTGGTATGGTAGATGTTAGCAATCTTAAGAGAATATTCAGAAAATATATCATGAATAATGCTTCTTGTGACGGTCTGATGAACTTCTGGTAGCTAGTTAACTTTGTTAACTCCCTTTAACTCAGACATGTAAGTGAAAATGTGATAATCCTTTTTTTTACATATCTGCATACCAATAGCAGGAGTGTCCAGGCCCTGAGACACTTGATTCGATATTTTTAAATCATTGTTATAAGTAAATTTTGCTACTGGCTCCAAGTAACTTTTTCTTTGAATATCATTTTTGGGCTATTGCTGGCTGATTTCTTTGCTGTGCTGTGACTACTTGAATGAAACTTAAGTCTTACATTGTTATTTGTTCTAATTGCACCATCATTTCTCTTCTGAAATAATTTGTTCATCATTTGTTTAAATACAAGCCAGCTGTACTTCCATGCAAGAAACAAATATAAATAGGCAAATCTATTGTTATTTTCCCAGTGTTGTCAAAAACAAAAACAAAAAAAAACAAACCCCAAAACAAAAACAAACACAAACCCCTAGTTATCCTATTTACAGCCCTGCTATTGCCCTATTGTCAGTAGTAACTTTTTGATAAAACAAGTAAATCTTGTTAATAATAGATCATTACTAAATAGAAGATTATGGGACCTTTTGGGATATAGTGTTTTGCATGTTAAAAATGTCTGTAAGGTTCTGGAGTGTGAATTACCAATACTTTTGATATAATAAAGGAACCATAGCTTGTAGTTTTAGATTACTGCCAAGTGGAGAAGAAGTTACAGCACAATAATCAAGATACAAGATGAGACAAAGGGTCTGGAGTTGAGAGGTGAAGTGATTTACCCAAGCTAAGGAAAAGAATTTCCTTTTACTCTGCTAAAGAGAAAGAGGAGAGGTACCCATTCTTAAATGATCTTTCCTTTAACTCCTAAGGATGCTGATATTCTTTTTTTTCAGTTTGTTTGCACCTAGATAGCATGCTCTACAATAAATGTTTTTATCCTTTCACTGTACTTTACTGACTTAAAAAACCCCAATCAATAAACCTAACAAGAAGAAAAACAATGCCAAAGCAAAAACCAAACTATTAGTGGAAAATCCAGTAGTCATTAAAAATTATTGGCATATGTACTGTAATATTTTTAATCTGCACCCAGCAACAAGTACAGCATACTGATAACAGTGAAAATGATTAATGTTATCTATAGTACTCACATTCAAAATGACTGTGTTAAGAGATGACATATAGGGAATGGTACTTCTTAAAATCTGCAAAAACACTTGTTAGTATTTTGAATCAGAAAATAACTTCCAGTTTATACTATTGTTGCAATGCACAGACTTCTACTATCCCAAGAGCAGTAGATATTTCTCTGTTAAGTATATTTAGACTCTCAAAAATCTGTAAAATCTACTAGAGAAAGACTATACTTTACTTAAAAGAATAGCCCCAGTGACTTGAAGCCTACAAGAGAAGACATCAATACTTTTATATTTGTAAGACACAATAGCTCTGGAGAACAGGCAACTCACTTTTTTGCTGAGTGGATTTTAATAGGCACAATAAAATTTTCTGCATTTGAATTTGACCATGGTAGCATGCTTGACATCCTTGCACTTGCAAAACCATAGGTGTTTATTTTTTCTTTTTCTTTTTTTTTTTTTTCCCCCCAATATTTGTAAGTAGCTGAATTTTGCCTGGTTATATGCTGTCTAAGAGTTCTGTTAGAAGGCGCTGAGGTGAATATTTCAAACTTGAGTAGCACTTTAAGCAGGTAGTGCTACCTACTTAAGTGAATGTTTCCTTCCACATGCATTAACTTGAACTGATGCAAACCCAAAAAACCGTGACTGCAGGAGAGATCCTAAAGAGACCTTAAAATTTAGAACATTAGGCAACAAGAGTGTTTATACAAAGTAGTTTGTGATAAAGGCTACACTTTCCAAGTAGCTTGCATTCTATGAAACTGGAAATACCTTTCTGCAATACATATATTTAGATATTTTCAGTTTTGGGTTGGTTTTTTTTTTGTTTTTTTTTTGTTTTTTTTAATTTTTGTTTCACTAGTTACAAGTGATATCTAGTGCTGGACTACTGTAGCTTTATTCGTGATCTAAAGGCCTTTATGTATTTAAAGTAAAATCCCTCCTAAGACCGTCCTAAGAAAGTGCAGCAACTCTTCCCTCCAAGTGTTAACTCAGTTATCTATTCTTGTTTGACTGATAGCAATCTATCAGCTCTTGAGTTGAGAAACGATGAATCTGCCAAGTTATGCTTAATGAAAATTGGTCATGAGACTTGTGAATGTCTTCCAAAAATTTGTAATAAAATTATTATCCAAGTATTTTAAATATGTTCTGTGTGTAACAAGTAGCTGGCTCTGTCTTTAGTAATTTTTCTGTCTCCTTTGGAACTGAAATCTCTAGATTTAGTGACAGAACTTTTAAATACATGTATACAAACCCAAAGATACTTCATTTACTTTCATCCCACAGAAGTAACATAGGCTAGTGGTCATTGCATAGCATTAGTTAAAAGCACTCTAGGGATTACTTTTATAATTAATATATACAATTCTGTTCCCAGAGTGAATCCATAGAACTAAGTGAGTTTAATGGTTGATCTGTGTCTATAAACTGGTGGGCACTTACTAATTTGAATTATTTTAGTTCTGAAAACACCAAAGAAAGAGTCTGCCAACTCTTTTGTGAAGTATTAAAACTAAACAACTGAAACAATGTGAAGTTTCTATATGATTTTATGACGGTTCCTTTTATCCCATAAAAAGAATGAAGCAGTCAGCAGAATAAGTAGTTCTGAGTTGCAGGGGAAGAAGTCAAAATGCAACCATGTATATAATGGTTTCTGTGCAAAAAAGCAAGTAAACAGAATGTTCAATTTATAAAGTTTCATGGTAGTTGTATGGAGCCATTTATTGAACCCTATTTTTGTCCTCTCTGGGGGGAATGTGTCTTTATATGCCCTGGCCAAGATCCTTAGTACTCATGAACCACTATACTAGGTCACTGTCTAGGTCACTGACTTGGAATTTTTTTAGTTTAAAAAAAACCATAAACCAAGCCAAGCAACCCAAAACCTCCTAGTTTTGTTGTGATGTTAAGTAGGTTGCTACCCTCTATATTCTAATAATCATTGTTTTAGCTTTGATTAGGTGTCCTGGAGCTCATCTGGTGCCAGTGATATATCATCACATTGTAAAGAAAACTGGTATTTTAACAAGCTACATTTTTGTCGCAAAGAGACACAGGAAGTATTGACACTATGTTCTAGAGATAGGTATGCATTCTTTCATGAGAGTGAAAGCAGTCATTTTTTCCAGGACACTGTTTTCAGTTCTTCAGAGACCTCTGCAGATTTTATAGATTCAGAGGAATTTGTGAAAGATACGAAGTTATCAGAAGTAACCTTGTTTGTATGTCTGAATATATATGGACAAAAATACTGGTAACTTTTCTGAGCTAGTTTTGTCATAACACAGATATTAATATATGCCAGTAATTGGAGAAGACCCTGAGACAGCTTATGGTCTCTCAAGGAATTCAGTTCTAGTATCTAGTCTGTAAGTAAACCTATGCCAGAATCTCTTTTTGTCCTTGAGAGTATCATGGTATTTTTATGGGGCTGTTCTTCAGAACAAGCACTCTGCAAGACTTGATTCAATATGAATACCTTCTCAAAATCAGTCACTTCACTTTTGTTTGCTCATCATTTACCAAATACAGAACTTGTGTTTTACTAACTGCAGGCTTAATGGAAGTCAAGTCAATTTTTGAAGTAATGATTCACTGTAGTAGTGTTCTATTATGGTCTGTACAACTGGCAATAGCACCACTAGATTCTCTTCCGTCAGTTTTGTGCACTGTGTCTGTGATTAGCAGCAAAGGTGATTGCATTTCAGTGAATGAGAATGTTATCAGTAGTTCATGTATCAGGATTTTTAAAAATACCTGGAGAGTGTGTGCATGTGAGAGTGAGTTAATTGTAAGAAAATCTACACAACCGCAAACTCACACTGAAAGAATGAGGGAGAGAATGGTTGAAGTGACTTGGGACTTGCATGCAAGTTGTGCATAGTTCTAACCTTAGTTTTTCCTGTGAGGTAGTCAGTTTATTTTTATATGTTTTCCATTGTTCAACATCTCATGAACAGCTTACTTAACCACAGTTTACGTCTGGCTTCCAACAAGGCTGACATTATCATAATTAATATAGCTATATTGATGAAAAATTTGCCCCGCTTGATTCCAGCAAAACTTGCTGATTACAAGGAGTGCAGAGCACAGCAGAAAATGATGCATTTTTAAAAATGTGGTGTTTTTGGTGACTGATGATGATTTTACTGAATATCACTCTTGCTAGGTTTCTGAGTAGTGAAAGCATTCTTTTGGGCTTCAGAACCTGGAGCACAGCAAGCGAGTTGTGCCACCATCACTGGGATGCTGGGTGTCCAAGACATCAGGAAGCAGACTCAAAGCTGTAGTCTAATAACCTATAATTAATTGTTACAAGGTCTGTAAACTTTTTGTAGGAAACTGGCCTTTAATTGATGTAAGTTAATTGTTAGTATAGGCTGTTTACCAAGTTGGTAACCAGGTAGAAAATTTGTATTCACACCTTTGATACTCTTCCTACAAAGTGAATTTATTGTGTAATGTAGATGGGAATCTCACTTGTGTTGAGAAGCTCATTCTACTTCTAAGGTAGGTTTGTGGGGACTGATTAACTCTATTGCCCTCCATTCTTCTAGCCATTTTTGAGCCTGTCTTAAAGCTTTTTTAAAGTACCTTTGAAAATGAAGGTCAAGCTGAACTGAATAGACTGTTTGGAACGCACCATATGAAAATGAAGTCCATATGTAACTTTAAAAAAAAAAAACAAACAAAGCAAACCCAAACCGAACATAGGTATGTTACAGTTTGTTTTTAGAATAATACTGGTCTTCTGTTAGAAACTTGCTGGCATAGGAGTCTTTGTGCCTTGAAAAAATGGGACAATGTATAAGTCTTTCCTCAATTTATCCCTTAGAATCACTAAAAAAATTGTTTAATTTATTTTCTATAACATTTAAAATAGTGGCTAGGTTGAGTGTACATAAAAGATTACAGTTTAAAGTTTAATTTCTTCCTAAAATTGTCATTATTTCAAAATATTTAAAAAATCAAGTTCAGTGCTGACATTAAATGTGTCTTAAGAAAAATGTAACTTCACCACATGAACTAAAACTATGTGCCTAGTAACCTGTGAGGATTCCTTTAGTGTTCAAGTTTCCTATTATGACAGAATTTGAATGCTGGCCTCACTGAGAAAGATATCTTGCCTGTCAAAATAAGGCCTGAGTTTACTATGAAATTCTTAAATTTTAAGTCTAAATTTACTATGCAAAACAATTATTTTTTTTTAGAAGTAGAAATTAAGCAGGCTCCAGATCTTATAAATTTGAGTTTATTGAAATTTGATTTTACATAATTTTCAGAAGTTCAGTTTTCTCCCTAATCCCTATTAACTCTACATCAGCACACTGTGTCTGAGTATTTGTTTCAGGAATTCCCATACACTTGCCTTTCCAGTATAGCAGTCAAAACAATGCAACTTTCATCATCCTTCTGGAGTCTGGTTACTGTATCTGATAGCTTTTATTATTCCAATGTCCCAGTTGCAGTACCGTTGCCAAACACACCACTTGGTTTTAGACTCCTCCTAGTCATATTTCTTTATATTACAATTATTTTTTTTCTTTTTCCTACCCAAAAAAAAAAAAAAAAAGAAAAAGAAAAAGAAAAGGTAAATAAATCTTTTCATCAAGCTGAAATACTGTGTAAGCTTTTTGATAATTTGATGTATATCCTCCCATGAAAGCCTTATCTAGATTAGTGGTGACTTTAGTGCCCCTTGGACCATAATATTATTCCTACTGTCAGTCTTGCTTTCAGTTTTTGGCTCCTTCTCTGTGTCAGTATTAGTCCCTACTAGGTAGGAGAATTAACAAAAACACCTGCTGTCACCCCTGGAGGCTGGTGAAATTTCATCCATGAGCATGTGTGCTGCTGTTGATCATATTTTCAGCACCCGGTGCCCCCACAGTCAATGGCAATAATAGAAGATACTCAAAAAGCAAGTGAAGGCTCTGAGCCAAACACGAAATGACAAACTGTTACATATGTATTGGAGGTGGATTGGGGGGACAGAAAATATCAAAAAAAAACCCCACCCCCAAATAAGCAAATAGAAAGTACAGGATTATGGATGATACCTTCCCATCTCCTGAATTAAATGGCTTAGATGAAAAATCGTGTCTCAGCATATTTTTCTTTGTTACAAGACACCTTCTACTGAGCTAATTGGAAGCTCAGAGGCTTCTTTCTCAATCACTGCTATGTTAAGTTTAACATCTTAACAGGATGAGAGCTCCTGGGTATATAAGGAGAGCAGGGATTAGAAAGGTGTATGAAATATTTGGTTTAGAAAAAGGCTGGTTTAGAATGAAGATTAGATTAGTAATTGAATCATAGACTTGTAGAAAATCTCAAGTTGTAAGGGACCCATAAGGATCACTGAGTCCAACTTCCTGCTCTGCACAGGAGTCAGCTGCTCCTTATAAATCCTGCCGTTGAGAGCTTTCACCCTTTTTGTCACCCTCCTCTGAATACAGTCTGATAGTTGATGTCCTTGTACTGAGGCACCCAAAAACTGTGCACCATACTCGAGGTGGGGCTGTGCCAGTGCGGTGTAGAGTGGGACAATCACTTCCCTTGATCAGCTAGCAATGCTGTGCTTGATGCATTGCAGCATATTGGTTGGCTGTTTGGCTGCAAAGGCACGTTGTTGATTCATATTCAACTTGACATTAATCCAAACCCTGTGCTTCCATAGTTCAGGAAAATGTGGCATCTCTGTGAATTTAATTTCATTTGGAGCTTTGCCACACTTACAATCTCTTTTTTGAGGTTATAAACCTTTGAGATGGTAGTATCCAGAGGGAGGGCTAATAGTGTAATTCATGCTTTTTTTTTTTTTAATTTTATTTTTTTCCACTTCTGGCTGGTGCTGTGTTTAAAAAAGGCATTACAGACTTCACAGGGTTTACTTTCATGTGTTGTCAGGTGCTATAACTGATTATTATAGGAAACACACCCAGGACCTTTCTGGTGAGAGCAGAGTTGTGGGAGGCAGGAGTTTCAGGGTCCAATTATTCTCTCTCTCCTTTCTCTTTGAATAGTATCTGTTTTCAGAAGGTTGTTTAGTGGCAAGAGGGAAACTGCATTTAGCACCATTACTGCGCAGATGGTGGTGAACATCATAGAGCAGGAGAATTAATGAGGTGGTGTGTACTTAAATAGCCGCTAACAAAGATCACTTTCTGACCTGGAGAGGCACTATAGATTTGTGGGTTTTTTGGTGCCTGTGAAGGACAAAGCTAATAGCTTTAGGAAAAAAATCTGATAAAAAGGAAGATAGCTCAATTGCAGATTTGCTGGGTGTTTTTCTTTTGTATTAACACTAGTTTCTGGTTTGGGTAGTTGCTTGGAACTTCATGTAACATTTTTTTTTTATAAAAATGGAGTTGGAGTTTGGAAAGCTTGCTTTTTGTATAGCTTTGTTTCCTGTGGTTATCTGCATGAGCAGAAGTCAGTACAGGAAAAGATTTCTGTGTAACTGAGTGATTCAAATTTAAATTCATATAGCAGTGGTGGTAGGGCTTTAGAGGCAAAAGAATTGTTTTACTGTTTTTGAATCCTGGGGAAAAAAAAAAAACCAAACCCTGAATTAAAGTAACATATTTTTTCATTTGAATTTTTATAGCTCTTTCTATCGATCCAGTCTATAATAAGGAGACTTTGTTTCTACAGGGTACCCTTTAAAATAGATTTGAAGTCAAATTTTATTGAAACAGCACAGTACAAAAATATGATATATGACTTTGTTTTGAGGTAAAAGCTTCCTTCTTCAAGGGAAGTTAATTTTTTTCAATGGAAATCTTTTGCAACCTGTGGTGAGGACTACTAGATGCTTTTAGCTAGTAAAACAAGGCAGTAACAGGTGCCAATATGGGCATCAATAGTAATCAAAAGCAAGACTACTTAAGTATTACACATCACTTTTAGTATACCAAACACTTTACAGGCATCAATAAAATCAAGCACTTGGATTATTCACAGTTCATTCCATTATGACGGGATTTAGAAAGCGACCAGGAAGAAAAATATCCCTGAATACTCTTCTTAGAGCTGTGTATCTGCAGAAAAAATGGGAATCATATTACATATGACCTGCCTTTTTAACCTGTAGATCCCATTTTCCTTGATAGACAAGTCTTATGAAGATAAAAACCATACTTCTAACAAAAAAATAAAGCTGATCTTACAGTTCATGCTTTTTTTTGTTTTGTTTTGTTTGGTTTTTGTCTTATTTTCATAAGCTGAATCTGAAATACAGAGATATATTTATTTCTCAAAGTGCATTTCTCAAATGCATCCTCGAAGTATATCTATTACTTCAGTGTCTTGCTACTGAATAAACTAGAGTCAGATATTTGAAAGATGTCAGTTCCTGATATATGAATCATTACTTGTTTTTTCTTTACTAGGGCTTAATCAAGCCCTCTTTTCTTCTAAGAAATAGTAAAGGTAAAATTTTTAACTTCATGTAATACTTGGATGCGTTTGTCAATGAATCTCATTCATATTTAAATTATGGGAGACACCTGCATCTTTGGAAGCTGTATGAGATAATTACTTGCACTGGAATGAAGAAAGACTAAAGCTTCAAGCTGATGAGTAGATTCTGTAAAACACAGCTTGTGAATAGTGTAAAGTGTGACAACCTGCTTTGATGAGCTGTTTGATCTTTATGCTGCTTCAGACTCTTAACTGGAATAATTTATGTAAAATTTAAAAGAAAAAAACTGGAGTTCTAGGCCCTTTAATAAAGTTACCAGGTTATTATAAAGTTGGAAGATATAAACAAAGGGCATGGTTGATTTCCACCTCCTTTTGAGATTGAAATTTCCATATTAGCATTAATTTTATTACTGATCATTGCCAACTTCTGCTGCCCTGAAGGTTAGGCAAAATGCAACTCAATACTGGGATAATTTTAACAATTATTATCCTTTAATTTGTTTCTTACTATTATTTAATTTTAGAAAAAGAACTGAAAAGTTTAATTGACCTATCCTCTCAGTTCTGTTCTTTATCTGTCTTGATCAGTGGACAGTAGCTGTTTGCTGTATCGTGCATAAATTATAGAGAGAGTGACTATTCATAGGTAGCGTATTTGTGTGACATATGTAGTATTTGTTGGTTGGGTAAATCTTGAATCCCCAAACAGTAAATTCCTGAGATGAAACAATGCCTGCCTTTTAAGCACCTCACCTGTGCAACTACTGCAGCTCTGCCAGGCCTTTTAATAATTCAGGCCTCTGAGAAATCTCAAGGAGCTGCTGTTCTTCATTTAGGAAATGACCTGTCAGAGTAGGAGCTTCATCTATAAGTTTTGGTACAGGCAGACTCAATCCTGCCAGGCACATGAAGACTTAGATATAATTCTTTGTGTTATGAGAGCCAAGAATGGACACAATGTATCTTTATTTCCTAGTAGTCCAACTTCTGATTGCTTATAAAGACTATGCTCAATGTCATAGTCATGCATCAATTCCTAGCAGTGCATCACTGGTACTCACAGAAAAGGAGGAGATGATCTCTGTGACAGTTATTCATGTTGCATAAAATGATGAGGTTAAGCCAAAGAGAATGCACTGGGCCTGTTCTCATTCTCTATGGCCTAAAAAAAAAAAACCCAAAACGTTAATGAAGCTGTAATATGAAAATCAAACAAAAATTTAGCTTTCCTCTCTTCTCTTCCTTAGGTTTCAGTCAGTATCTATGAATTTTCAGGAACTGGGTATGTTTGTTTGCATCAAAAATTTATCAGCTGCTGTATTTGTAGTCTATGAGTACTGATGTCGGATTATTTGGATGCCAGTATTTAGTGTCTGAGAAGTGACACAAAACTATGTTATCTAAAATGAATTTATCTACAAGGAATTTTTCTTCTTTTAGGTTAAAAACTTTTCTGTATTTAATCATTTATGAAAGGAAGTAATGAGATTCAGATTACTCACTGCTATGGAAGAACTGTGCGTAATGACTGAGGTTTTAGCAACTTGATTAAATACTAGCACTTACACATTTCTTACAGTGTGACATGACTGATCCTTTAGGGGAAATGTTTAGTTTAATAGAATTATTTCAAAGTAATCACTAAAACTGTTACTTTGCAGTTAAATCAGCATTTTCAATATTCTTAAAAATTAGAGCTGTGTATATTTCCTCCAGATTCCTGCACATTTGTGTGCTCTCTGAATCTCTCCCCCCTCAAATTCTTCCAGCCTGAAAGCTGCCTTACACGCTGTAATCTCTGTGGTGAGAAGTGTTGTATGTTATTAAATTTTTTTAATTATTTATTGGCTGACCTGCTGTTCTTCAAATATTTATCTGCTGCATACTGGATTTTAATTTCCTACATCAGGAAAGGCTTAGATGTGGCTTTATATCCTACAGGGAGCTGCCTTTAACTCATTGTGATTTCCTTTATAATTTTAATACAATAACAGTAAACATTATATACTACCCTTATATCAAAAAAGGCCTTAGAGATGACTGGTTTGTGCAATTTGGCAGATAACAGAATGATTCTCTAGCTTTTTTCAAATTGTCCTTGATCCATGCATTTTGTGATATTACAAAGAGTTATGTTTGTAAATCACTCAGTTATTTTTGTCCCGCTTTCTCCCTTCTTCATCTTTTATCCTGTTACCTATAAAACCTTCTAAAAAATCATTAATCTCTTTATAAAGATATAATTGCAAATAAATTCTCTTTGTCAGGCTCAGTGTTGAGGAAGGTTAACAATTCCTACACAATATTAATAATATGCTATTTAGAATAAAATAGAAACCACAACTGCTTAAGTCTATTCCTCCAATGTGAAAATATTTTATTTTTATCAAACCTGAAATTCCTGTCACCAAGTTTTCGAAGGAGTTCTGCACTTCAAGGAAGTAAGTAGTTAATTCCTTTATGCAAGCACCCAGATCCCAGTTTTGGAGTAGTTATGATACCTTGTGCGTGGAATCTCTGTCCCTTAAGCTGTTCAATGCCTTTCCCAATCCATGGAGTCACAGCTACCCTGGGCATCCACCCAGGGCCTCACCACCCTTACAGTAAAGAATTTCTTCCTTATATCCAATCTAAACTTCCCCTGTTTAAGTTTTAACTTGTTACCCCTTGTCCTATCACTGCAGTCCCTAATGAAGAGTCCCTCTCCAGCATCCTTACAGGCTCCCTTCAGATACTGGAGGGCTGCTAAGTGGTCTCCAAGCAGCCTTCTCTTCTCCAGGCTGAACAGCCCCAACTTTCTCAGCCTGTCTTCATACGGGAGGTGCT
>WYDI02004670.1:0-10919 GCA_009867235.2 Psittacus erithacus
AGGGACCTTGACACGCTTGTGAGGTGGGCTGATGCCAACCTTATGAAGTTTAACCATGCCAAGTGCAAGATCCTACATCTGAGTCGGAGCAATCCCAAGCAGATACAGGTTGGACAGAGAAGAAATTCAGAGCAGCCCTGCAGAGAAGGACTTGGGGGTGTTGGTCGATGAGAAACTAAACATGAGCGGCAGTGTGAGCTCACAGCCCGGAAAGCCAACTGTATCCTGGGCTGCCTCAAAAGCAGCGTGACCAGCAGGTCGAAGGAGGTGATCCTGCCCCTCTGCTCTGCTCTCGTGAGACCTCACTTAGAGTATTGTGTGCAACATAAAAAGGACATGGAACTATTGGAACAAGTCCAGAGGAGGGCTACGAGGATGATCAGGGAACTGGCGCGCCTCCTGTATGAAGACAGGCTGAGAAAGTTGGGGCTGTTCAGCCTGGAGAAGAGAAGGCTGCGTGGTGACCTCATAACAGCCTTCCAGTATCTGAAGGGGGCTTATAAGGATGCTGGGGAGGGACTTTTCAATAGGGACTGTAGTGACAGGACAAGGGGTAATGGGTTCAAACTTAAACAGAGGAAGTTCAGGTCAGATATAACAAGGAAGTTCTTTATTGTAAGGGTGGTGAGGCACTGGAATGGGTTGCCCAGGGAAGCTGTGAATGCTCCACCCCTGGCAGTGTTCAAGGCCAGGTTGGACAGAGCCTTGGGTGGCATGGTTTAGTGTGAGGTGACCCTGCCCATGGCAGAGGGGTTGGAACTGGATGACCTTAAGGTCCTTTCCAACCCTAACTATTCTATGATTCTATGTTATTGAGGACTTTTTGCAACCCGCTGTCCAGTATCACTGAATGAGAAGCTTCATAAACACTGATCAAAACATCTACTAGGTTTCTACAGGTTTATGTTGTACATTGAAGTGCTTGTAAACACTTGAAAAGACAGCTCTTGGTGTTTAGCTTATTTTTTCCCTTAATTTTCCTAGCACTGGTAAATTATGCAGTTATCAAATTATTGTTATTTAGTAAATTGCTGTTAGGGTGAAAGGATCAAACAATCCAATACAATAGTCTGTTGCATTCACTTGACACTTTTAACCTAAAAGGAGTTAAAAGTCACTTTTAGGAGGCTCTGTGTGAACCCCACCTAAACCATGAACATTCAGGAGTGAAGAAAGCTTATTTTTGCAGGTTTCCAGTAAGCCTACATGGCTTGAGTGTAGACCATTCATGGTTTTGTATGACTTACACACCAGACACCCCCCACAGCCAATCTAGGTGAGGAGCTTAATTTATTGGTGAAAGGGCCTCATAATATGCCCCGTTACAAATGTTATGTGTCACTGTAACTGAAATCTTACTCTGGGGGTAGATTAAATGACAGAATCGTAGACAGTTTGTCTAGGGCTTAACAATTTTCTCTTTTGAGGAGAGAACTGGGAATTAAATTAAGCTTCTAAACTCTGCTTTTCTGTTCACAATCTGCTTAATCAAAGCAGGAGATCCTCCTGAACATGTCAATGCCCAAGTTGCTGATAGGAGTCCCTGATAGATTTCTCTTTTAAATATAGCTCAACCCAGAATAGTAACTCTTACATAACATACACACAGCAAATATGGGACTTGCTATAATTTCAGTGAGAGACTGCAGATTTCCTGCCTTGCAGGATAACTAAAGCCGACAGCATTAGAGTCATGCCTCGTACAAAAACACATGAGCAAATAAGCTTATTCTTACAAAGCAAAGATAACGTTTCTCTTAGGTTTCAGAACATAGTTGACAACCAAATGGGCTGTGACGGATCCTAGCTCCTCTCATGTGTCTGTGAGTGGCATTGTGGCTTCTGTTTACCTCAAAATGTACAGGTGTGCTAGACTCCATGTTCCTGAGGATAAAGAGGGACTGCAAGGCAAGAATTCGCATTCCATTGAGGACAGGCCATTGGTGCTACTTGGGAAGAGGAGTTCTTAGACAAATATGATCTCTGCTTATCCACAGCTATCAGTAGAGCATATAGTCCTCCATGCAGCCTCTGCCACTGATTTGAGACCTTTAAGCATTAAAGAACAGGAATTAGACCTTTCTGGCATAGTATGTTTGGCAAGGGATCTGGCAGAAGACATGAAATAGATCTTTAATCCATTTTCACACGCACACCTTCTGTTTTCCTGCCTTCTGTTTTCCATAGCTTGACGCTTCTCGTAATAGTGAAGTGCAGAGCAATTGCAAAGCCCACACATTATATTTGTCTGTCAGAACTGGAGCTCAATCCCTGCCATGTTTCAGGAGTGAATCTGTGATGTATTGTGTCCTCTAAGTGTTCTCTCTTTCAGGCTGACAGCCTTTGGGGGCTGTAACTTACTTTGCTGAGTAGGAGTCAACTGTTCTGGTAGGCAGGACGTCAGGGTACTGCAGCCTCCCAGAGTCACTGTTACACCAGAGGAAGCAGAAAGGACCTTCACTGTGCCTAGTCAGATGGCAGTAGGCATGTGTACTCCTGCACAGCATTTCATTTCACTGGGGCCCACAGATACAGTGTCTCAGAACTGCTGGCACCTTGCACACAGAGTACAGGCTGGAGAGTATTTGTCCCTGTGTCATTTGATGAGATTATTTATGCAGAGGAATTTGCTTAGCTGAGAAATCTGGGTGGAAACAAAAAAACATCAAACAAGCAATTACCCCCACACTCAGAGGCTGATGGAGATCAATCATACTGACCTACAGTCCCTGCCATTTTCTGCAGTGCTTTAACAATAAGAAACCTACCAGGAAAAGCATTAAAGCATTATTAGATTAGCTTTGATTTTGTAGTCGCCTTGGAAATTTTTGATCTGATAAGAAGCATCCCCTCTGCTGACTTGGTAATGGTCCCTTTTGTTGTAGGTGTAAATGATGAAGCAGACAAGGCAGTGGGGTCTCAAAACTAGTTCATTACACAGAGGAAAAGTATCAGTTTCATTAGAAGGATGGTATTGTACCAGTTTAACTGCGTGTCCCTTTAAACCTTGCTTATCCTGGTGGTTTCTCTCAGACTAGTACAGGGTATGTACATACACACACAGTTTCACTGGTTGAACTAAAGCGGTGTCATGTGCCATATTTTCAGCTAAATCATTAAAACCCCTCAAAGAATATTTACATGTGGCATTTATCTGTCCCTTACACCCAGAGCAATGCACTGACCCTGCTTTCTTATCTCTGTTAGGAACTAATTTGTGACTATTTTCTGGTTTGATATAAAAGTTTGGGGATTGAACGTGGTGTGGTGTCTTTCTTCCTGCTTGCTTCCCTACCGGCCCTGGGTTTTCTGGACCCACAGAAGTAGAAGGCAGTAGTAACTGGAAACGTAGCTTGAATGCCATGCATTGCTATTCATAGCCATGAAGGTACTCTTCCTGCTCCCACAGAATCCCAGGAGTCACAGCCATCCACAGCTCCTAGATTCTCTGCATTTATTCAGTGTCATGATTCAGAGGAGCTTGGCTTTTTGTAGGCCCTAGACTGGCAATAAATCCCAGAGTAAGAGGGGGAGGATGACTCCAAAAATTAGAAGTAAGATATCTAGCCTATTATGCGTGTATGAAGGTCTTGATACAGTTCAAGAAGGTCTTGATGCTGCTGTAGTTGCATGTTTTTAGGGATAGTTGGGTATTGGGTGTACCACGACAATTCCCAGTCATTCATAGCCTCGACGATGAAAAAAGATGCATTCCTAGAAGTTTCACTTCTTTTCAAAGACAAGCTGTGGGCTTTAAATAGGAATTCCTGGGTTACATTATTTGGTCAGTCCTTTGGAAGAAGTCAGACTGGAGGATCATAATTGATATAGCTCAATTTAAACTCCCTGAGACACAAATTTTATTTCACTAACAACAACAGAGTAACAGTGCTATTGACCTTAACTGGGAGTTTAACCTGTGTGTGTCCAGAGAAGACTGCTGTACATCTGTTGGTGTGCAGGCTCCAGCAAAAACTCCAGCATGCCAGGCTTCTGCAGTCTGGGTCATATTCTAGAAGACTGTAGAAAGCCAGTGATTTAGAATATAAATCAGCAATAAACTGTGTAATCCCAATGTAGAAGTTTAATTTAAAGTAGAGAAAACTTGATTAAAAGGGTTAGATTAAAAGCAACATTTATAAATTGTCATGTGGAGGACATTTAAATAATACAAATACCATTTATGAAACAGCATCAGGGTTCAATAAATATTTAAATAAAATACTTGGATTGAGATTTTTGCCAAATAACCCTCAGAGAAATCTTGGAGAACTTAATCAGGTTCTTTCTGATGCTATAAATCTGCCCTTAGAAACACTTTCAGTTCTCTTATATGTCTTGACAGGGGCCAGATAAACACCTTGGAGTACCCCTGCTGGGTTAAGGTCACCTTTAAGCAGCAAAACATCACAGTGCTCTACTTAGCAGCATCAGAACAGGACTTAAATGATGCATAAATCTTGTGCTCTCCAGGAGTTATTTTCACCCTCTTTGTATAAGAAGAAAAACAAGTAGTTCCTTTAATCCTGTGTGGCTTCTGTATTAAAATAAGCCTTGATACTAATCCCTGGCTATCTGGATTTAAACTGACATATATCCTACAGCTTCAAATACCAGAACATCTGAGTTACCAATGTGCCCTTAAACCCAGAGTGTTTATGTGCTTAATCACACCAAAGGACAGAAAAGTCATTATCTTCCCAGTGTTTCCCTAATACTGCAGTGGGTTCCTTCAAAACCCTTAGCAGTTCTCCTCTCATTATTGCCTTTTGCTGCAGTGTTTGCACTGTTCCCCATTCTGACTTGAAAGAACACGATGAGCAAGGTAAATGTCACAGAGCAACACATCAAGGCTGATAGCAACTTGCATAACTTCAGTTATACAACTTAGAAAGTGGAGTTTGCACTTGAATGTCACAAAAGGCAGGTGGCTTCACTTGTATGTGAGCAGATTTTCTGGCCAGTGGAAATACACAGATTCCTAGGGCCTGATCCTAATACAGTTGTCAAGCTTGACCAAAAAGAAATATCAGTAAATGATAAAGCATGCATGTTTCTGGTTTATAAATATTTATGTGATGGTAATGTGTCAGAACAATGCTCTGCAGCCGTAACTTCAGCAATGAATTTTCCTGTATGTACTGTGCACATTAAATCACATAAATAAGCCACCAGCTTATATCTCCTAGTGTCCCTGAAAGTGCAGAGGAACTGCGTAAGATGCTGCTGCTTTCTTTGAGTGTAAATGACCAAACTAAGCTTTGCCTTCTATGCTATACAGGGTAACAGGGTGAATGCTGAACAAAGCCAGAGCCACTACTACACTGTGACTTGAAGTTCCTTGTGGCTGCCAAAAACTGGTGCTGCCAGATGCATTCATTACATGAAGTCCATGCTTTATGGGCTGCACAGATGAACTTCACTGGAATCAACCAGTGAGGAAGAGAACAGAGCTGAAGCTGCTGAAGAGACTACCAAAGGTCAAGGACTAGTGTCCACAAAGAACAGAAGTGATATCAAGACCATTATGTAAGTGCTTCTTGTCAAAGACCTGGAGTTCCTCATCCAGGCAGTGCTTAAAGTATTTATCAGCTCCTTTTTTAGGCATCACAGGAGGCTTCAGCCCTACATTCTTTAGTTACAGGACAATAAATATTAACTATGTGGGAGGTGATGTCCCTACTCCATGCATTGTCACAAGAGGAAGATGATGATCCTGGAATTTCAAAAGCTGTTGCAATTATTCTTAGAGGTGGAAATACTTTCTTGAAAAGAAAGATGTACATTTCTTCCAAAGCTTTGTTTGGAAACTTCCATTTTTCCTGTTTGCAATTCAAGGAATTTTGCTTTTGGAATACTGGAAACCTTTAAAGGGTTCAAAACAAAGCATGTTTAGAGAAAACATTCTCGTCAGAAGGGAGCAGTTTTTGACCAGAAGATGTTTCTCAGTGTCTAATTCTTACATTAGTGGCTGGTAGCGATTGAGAGCCACAAAGTAGCCAAATTTCTGTCCCTGCCAAAATTGTAGCAAGAAATTCTGCATTTGAGAAGGTAGAACTCTGCATGCCAGGAAAAAAAAAATACAGGAAAATCAAAGACAATCTGGTATTGTATCAGTTCTAAGAGTACCTATTTCTCAGACACCTTAGCTGATGATGTGTCCAGTGAATATCTATGTGTAAGATGGAAAGTGGCTGATCTCTAAGATTATACTTCTACACCTCAGGAATTTCTGGTTAAATACTCATGTGAGATTTACTTCTGCTTATGATTAACAGATTATTTGATCCAGTTGCCTGGCAATAAAAGAAATTTATCAACACCAGATATTCCATGTGTAAATGGTCTCTGCAGCACTGCATTTTTATGGAGGTTGCAGAGAAGTGTGAAAGCAGATGGAGCACTCACACTTTCAGGCTTTCTTCTCTAAATTTTCTCTAAAAAAGTAAGTGTTTTAACTACAATATTTGACCATTTGGCTCTTCAGCATCTCCTGAAACTGTCCCAAACTTACAGTCTTCTGAGCCAGCATTGTCACTATTTAAGCCCTTCTGATCGAACAGTTATTACTAAGAAAAGAATCAAACTTGTGTTTCTAAGTATAACACAGAGCTAGAGAGAAAAGAGTGGCTTTAACCACAATGTGTGCCTTTGGGAGCAGCAGTCTGTTTGCCAACATTTGTAGAATTGCTCCAGTTTCATCTTTGTGAAAAATTACAGCCCAGTGAGCACTTCTGATAGTGAAGAGATGTATGTCCCTTACCCTAGAGTTTGAAGCAAGTTGAGGTAAAGAGCATAAGTTTTAGAAGTTATATGCAGTTTGTGAATGTACCCACAAAGGGAAACTGGGTATTTTTGGCCAACTATGACTCAAGATTTAATAAACCACCTTATTTCACACTAAAGTGATCACCTCTCTGTTACGATTCTGAGGCTCTGCAGTGCTGCAGAGGTAGAAGGACAGAAGAAGGGAACCAAGCAAAAAATAAGCCATAAAGAATATCTTTTAAACTGAAAGCATAGACTTTCTCAACATCTATTAGTTCATTGACAAACTCTCATACAAAGGTAGGATTTCAGATTTAATGCCTCCCTGAGAAAGTTGCAACTTGCACAGTGAAAACTGCCATTGTTATCACATGTTCCACAATACTCAGTTCTAAAAAGGACAGCTGCCATAAAACCCACTGCACAATTTTTGTTTCTTTGTCCTCTCCCTTATGCAGGATGCTACTCAAAGAACAGTGTATGCACCAAAACTGTATTCAGGACTGCACACACAACATTTTTTGTGCTACAAAATCAGTTGTTTCCCCACCTTCACTAAGCCCAAGTGTTCAAAAATCATGACTCGGTTTTCAAAAGCACAACTGGCTTAAAACTCATGAAATTTTTCTTTTCAGTAAATAATAGCCTTAGAACTCTTTAAATTGTCACCTGGTTTCAAGAGCCTTAGAGCTCCTCAAACCGTCATCTCATTTCTGAGCTTCATGTCTTGTTCTGGAGTTTTCGGAATTATGAGAGCTGGAAACTTGAAAATGAAGTCTTTGTTATGCAGTCACATCACTAGTGGCTGTGATTTGCAATAAGATCTTTTAGAGCCAGCAGTACTGCTTTTAATGTGCATATCCAGATTTCACAGTGAAAAAGAATGAAAGAAACCGGGCTTCCCTAGCCTAATGCTGAAGAGGGAGATAACCAGTCATGCTCAGTTACCCAGTTCGTGCACTTCAAGCTGGAAGGGAATGACTGGAGGCAGAGAAGCAATATCAGCTGAAGTTACCTTTGGATTCATGCTCGGGAGTCCTGCAGGGGCCGCAACAACTCTAATTGTGAGCCAGAGCCTCCCCAGGGCCAGTGCAATTTGTGCTGTGCCTTTTGAGGTCCTGTGAAACAGAGACTACGGCTTCTGATCCTCCCTGTATGCTGCAGCTGGGAGAAAAGCCAATGTGGAGCTCCTAAACTAGTGTTTCATAGTGCAGGGGTGTCCCTGGAGCAGAGGGTACTCTCAGCAGATTACTGATCTCAGCGTGCTGATATCAGAACAGATTTCAAGGCAGGAAATACCCAAACAAAATCTGCAGTGTTCTTAGATAAGCTGGTTGAAATGTGACAATTCTGCATTTTCTTTTTTATATATATATATATTTTCTAATGCAACTTTTATTTTGAAATGGAAACAGGAAGAAAAAAAACCTTCCTGAAAGCCAGAAAATTATGAGAAAAGTGATTATCACAATAATATGATTATAAGTGACAACATTACGATAAAAAAGTTATGATAAAATTATGAGAAAAGAAAATTATGATAAAACATTGCAGAAAAAACATTTTCTTTTCAATTTTGCCCACAAGAGCTTGAATTTTGTAGCCCATAATATACACATTTCACATACCTGCATATATGGACAAAATCTATAGTTAAAGTGACTTTATCTTTTGTGTAAAAAATTGTAATGAATCCAAAACACACTGATATTTTACTGTATTTTGAGATAAATGAGCTTTAATCAGGATCTGTTTTAGAAATGAGCGGATCTGGACAACACATTTAAATGACCTGATGATGGTTTATAGAAGGAGCCTGTGGTGCTTTTAAGAGTGAAGCCTCAGAGGCCTTTCTTACACTGCAGTCTTCAGCATTTGCTGCTGCTGTGAGGCAGCCGCAGAAAAACACCCCATGTTTGGACTCCACACAAGGTTTGGGTTTGCTGCTGTAAAGCAACAGGAGGTGCTGAGTCATTCTGGCCTGGTGTCAGAGCAGTGATGCAGGGCAAGAGCATCTAAGGCACCGATTAGCCCCCAGGCTTTTGAAGGCTCCTGGAAGAGCATGTGTTTCCCCTGAGAAGGTGTTAATGTCTTGCCATCCAGATAGGGGTGCCATTAACAGTGGCATGTGATAAAACAGTTTCAGCAAAATAATTACATTAATAGTGATGGCTAATTTTAGGTTTTCTGTTCTTTATCCTGATACGTGTTCTCTACCTTACATATACGCTTTCTGATACAAAAGCATGCCACTGAATAATGCTGCCAAGCTCTCCCACAGCACAAGTATGAGCACTCTGCAAGCACCACAGCTCTGCTCAGACAAAACTGAATTTCAGCTTGTGATTTTGCATCAAAGGTCTCAGGGGGGTATCTGAGCACTAATGACAGTGTAAAGGTAATGATTTTGAAACTTTGGCTTAGATAATTTGTCTGTGGACAGGTATAGGAGCCAGTGGAATAAGTAAAATTCAAGCTCAGGTACTGTAGTTCTGAGGTCTGCCTACTATCCACCTCAACAAATTTGACATCCAGTAGTCATGACAAGGAGTAAGTAGAAAGGTTGGGGTGATGTATACCAGTTCTCTTTTTAAACCTTACTTTAAGGTCAGAAGAAGACTACACTGTATTAATCAACCATATTTTAGGAAGGACTAAAAAGACCATAGATTCTAAATTGCTCAAATGCATCAGTTATTCACTGCTTGCTGATATCTTTTCACAGACTAAGAGGTATGTGCTGAGTCATGATTACACTTACTGGCATCTTCAATCTCTAATGAGTAAATTCCATACACACACACACACACAAGTAACACTTTATCCCTTTTTATCCAAGAGTGAGATCAGGCTTTTTGGTTTTTTATCCCTTTTTATCCAAGAGTGAGATCAGGCTTTTTGTTTTCCTGATAATACATAGATCTCCTATGCAATATTGATAAAAATTACAAATCTGTTTTTTCTTTTCACTTTCTAGGCATTGCCTTCAAGGCTCACTCCAATGTCCGCAATGAAAAACCCACATCATCAGATCCATGTTTGGGTAAGAGAGTCCCTGTCATTAATTTAAGCCACAATGATCACACAGCATCCCCCCCAATTTTGTTTTGTAGTCAACAAGTCTCTCTATTCGCTCAGCAAGCTGATCTTCCTCTGCTTTATTAAAACCACACAAGCTCAGTGATTCAATTTGCTTTCATTCGTGTTATCCGATTGGATAGCTACAGTAACTCAGCATCACCCATGGGGATTACTTAAGAGTTGTCTAAACCAGTGGCTGTAAATGAAGCTAATGATCTAACTTTCCCTTTTAAACTATTTAAATATAAATCGCTTTGAGAACTCTAACAAACAGATGAAAATTGAATTCTGGAGCTCACTTAAGACTGTATGGTCTAAGTTTCCAGAAATAGTGTCCGAAATTTTGTAACACTGTATTAGCAAATGTCAACACCAGACCTCACAGGAGGGGAAGCTGATTTTGTTGTAAAATTGAATCCTGAACCACATGTCACTCATTCATGTATGTGCTCTCGCAGCCATGTGCAAGCACCAGAATATATGCATACAAGCAACCTGCTGAGCAGTCAGGTACTGGGAGGTGTGTGCAAGATTTCAAGCAGTCTGTCCAGTGCGCTGGCACCAAAACGTGTTCAGGCAGTCTGGCCAGCATTCCTTGCAATGATGCAGAGGACAAGGACATCAGCTACTGAATCCTCACATCTGTGCCCTTTGCAGGCTGGTGACCATGTGCTGGTTTTGCATGTGCCTTTTTGTATTCTTTTGGAGCCGACGGTGATCAGTCTGTCTATCCTGTCCCACCTCTGTGAGTAATCAGGATTTACTTTCCTTTGTCTCTCAACAAGAAGTTGCACATGTATGTGTGCTAAATCCTGATGACTAATCTAGGTACCATCAACACAGGCCAGTCCTATTGTCCTTTTCTGACCTTGTGTCTCTTTCAGTACTTCCACACCCAACAATTCCGGATCGTACCACTCTTAGCATTTCTGTTAGAGTTCTCTACAACAGCACTGCAACTGTAAAGAAATAATTTTCTCATGCCATTAAGACTTCTGAAGATTGAAGGTATTTCTCCATTTCTTATCAGATGAAACCGCAACCTTTCCAGAAACAAAGGCCTCTTTCTT
>WYDI02004670.1:11019-33475 GCA_009867235.2 Psittacus erithacus
TTCTGAAGATTGAAGGTATTTCTCCATTTCTTATCAGATGAAACCGCAACCTTTCCAGAAACAAAGGCCTCTTTCTTTTTTCAGATCAGCATGCTTTAACTTCCCAGACATCTGAATTTGACCCAGACAATCAAAGTTTTAGGTCACATAACTGGGCCAGAGGGAAAACAGACTGCTAAAGATGATGCAGGTACAGATGAACTGAGTTCTCCATTACAAAATTAATGAGACAGAGTATGTTCCAGATAGATCTGGTAAATCTAAGCATGGTAGCAAAAGTACTCCCCTGGTTTACAAGAAAGCCTTGTTCAAGATTACATCCTGAGGCCAGAAAGTCAGAAGTTCAAACATTAGTCTCAGACACCCTAGAAGACCAACCACTCTCATCAGTTGTCTTGCTTTTCTTGTCTCAATGCCATATATACTTTTTGATTCAAAACAGAAAAGAAGCAGCTCCCATTGTAGAATCACCTATTCCCTATGGATTAGGACACTCACCTAAGGGATGGAAGACACAACTTGTCCCCCTTCTCTAAATCAGGCTGTTTATTCATCTCAAATTAGGTCCCTGTTATAAGACTACAGGCTTCCTGCTGATTTGTGAGGAGGCATAACTTTGTCTTGTGAGACCTCATGGCTAAATAACCTGCAGAAAGAAACACACCTTTTTAATGTTTTCTAAGGATTTTTTGTTTTCCTGTGCTTCCTGTCACCTGCTTTCAGCTAAGTCATGAGACTTTTAACATATTTTCAAGCATGTAGCATGTTAACTCCAATTTCTGCCTTCATAAAATATTTACATTTCATAGCTGAAAAGAGAAAGCACCAAATCTTCTCCCTGTTTAGAGAGCCTGAGTGAGTCAATGGTTTTGGACTAACTAATGTCACCAGGAGACAGCTAATTGTCACCAACTAACTACTGCCTGTTTTAAATCATGGTTTAACATGACCGTCACATGTCTGAAAGCATTATGTGATCATTTAGAACATGTGGATTCCATTTTTATGTCTGTCATTGTTGGCAAACGAGCCTTATTTCTACAGGCACCTAGAGACGTTATTGCTCTTACACGAGAAATGCTTAGACATAAAAACCTAAACTGCTAACTCTCTGACCAGTTAAAAAGCACAATTTGCACCTGTGATTAAATGAGCTTTAATTTACATTTATGAGCAATTTTATTTGGTGGCCCACGGTTTCTCTTAAAATCTAATGCCTAGCCTGGAGATAATGGAACAACAAGTGTAGCTGCACCACTTTTTGTTGTTTTGTGTTCCCTGCTTCCCCACCCAGCACTTATTCTGCTATCTGTAGGGAAATGCAGACAGAGTAGGTGGTTATTCACAGACACGTTGTGATAACTGTTACATATCCCTTCATATAACTTCAATTCTACTGATAAGGGACACAAGCCTTTTAGTTTCTCTGGAAAGATTTCACTGCAGACATTCAGAGTTCTTCCATTTCTCTGTGAGAGCCATATTCCTACACCACATCAATTTCACACCTACTTCCTTTGTGACATGGAGAATCTGCTTAGATTCATGTCTTCCTCTCCCGCCCCTTTCCCTCCCAAGAGTAAATCTGCCACAGACTGTATATGTTATAGCTATCTCTTTCTCCCAGAACAAGTTACCTTTTCCTTCTCCCAATACAATGGTCAAAAGACTTCCCTTGGTCAAAGTGTGATCCTTTTAGTCTCCTGAATTTTTCACATCCGTGTTTTCAAAAGCCACTTCCTGCTCTTTGTCCCTTCTCTTTTGCTGGGATTTTTCCATGACACACCCCCAGCTCTTGAAGGGCAAGAGTATGGGTGCAAGGGCAGCCATAACTTTCTTCTAAGACAGTCGTACTTAAATGGAAGACTATTAATGTCAGTGACTCAGATAGTTTTCCCTTTTCAGGGAACTCTATGACACCAGCTGTGGTAGCAAATAGCTGAGTCACTGTAACATTAACCTTTCCAGGATGCAGCAATTTTATAACCTTATTCAGCATTCATAAACTCCAAATAAATGGCTTTTCCTATCTGCCATTCTTAGTTATTTAAGACAAACTTTGGCTTCATATGAGCTTACAGAATTGTTTGATGGAGGTCTAAATACAAACACAACTACTGCCTAGAAATATGGGGAAATTATACTGTATGTGCCAAAATGCAAAGCCTAGAATATGTGAGAAAGAACACAATTTACGGTGCTGCAGTGCTCTGCATTTGGCATCATTTTATAAAGGTCCAGGGAGGAGGTTTACACAACCATTTCACATGGTGGTTGCTAGCAATGGTGGAAATGACTCAACATTAATGGTACAGAGTCCAGCCCAGAATTTTTTACTGCCATATGTGCTGCGTCAACATGATGAATGACTCACAGAAAGGGAAAATGATAACAAAGAAAAGACATGTTGATGTCTGCTGTAGAAAACAGGTTGCTTAAATCCTTTCCCTTTCCCTTCCCCTTCCCCCCCCTCCTGATTTCTTCTATTTAATTTCCCAGGTAAAGGATTGATTCATTTATAGAAACATATAGTATAAAAAATTATGAGATGAAGCTGTCCAATAACTCATATGTAATAAAACTACATGTAAACAGATGCTATTCCATAGGAATTCTTTTCCCTGTGGTAAGTTGACAGCTCTTTGTGACTCAAGAGCCTCTCATACATCAGGAGACTAAACTATTATTTTCCATTGGGAAAAACTGACAGATGAACTCACTTGTATGAGCCTTGTAGCAAATCAGTGAAAGAACTAGAATAAATTCCTAAGGTTTACCCAGCATCACAGAAGAAGGCCTGGTTCAGCTTGCTACTAAGTGGAGGTATCAGAAGCGCTAGAAGATTGAGGCGCTAGGGCTCTGCTGGGCTCTTCTATTGGTTAAGAGAAGAAGCTGGGTATTTAAGGAACAGAAAAATAACTTGTGGGGGAAAAGTGAATACAACAGAGAACCCCTTATAGACAGATGTATTATTTGCTGTGTAAACATGTTTCCAATGCAAACCTCAGATATAAAATGGGAGAGTGATGGTTCCCAGGTCAGAACATTTGCAAGTGTCTTTGCTCTCCTGAGACCACAGGGTTGGGGTGTGGAACAGAAAGGATTGTGCATCTTTTTCCTTACTGCAGATGAGCATTCTGAGAGCTGACCTTGTTATGGGTCTGTGCTGACATAGGGAGACCAGCGCTTTCCCTTTGATAAGTTCTTAAAAGCCTGTCACTGAGTTTTACCAGTTTTATTTCCTGGACCAAGTTTAGCAAAGGGAAGTTCTGCTTTTTCACTAGACTGCCTACATTCACAGGCTTGTGCTGAGAGCATGGACAAATATCTGTGAAGTATGGGACAGTGAGTGAGGACTGATGGAAATTAATAGGCTTTTTCATTTTTGCTGCTGGTTGAATGTAAATGAAGACTTGCATTTGCTGTGGTTAGGAGATAACATAGGGCTACTGTGATTTTCTTTCAATTCTGCCACTTATTCACATTGCCTATTTTTCAATCACCCTCTTCTTTCACTCAGAGGGAGAAAGCTTGATTATAGTGATGTCCTCAGTGAAATACAGCACCACTTCAGGGCTGCTCTACGTGACAGAGCTGCTTCTATTTTTTCTTCTCCCTAGGATATAAAGAATACTGTATTACAATACAACACAGGTCACTTCTAAGAAACCTTGACTGGGCACTCACCCAGTTTTAGCCAGTGGACAGTTCTTAAAGCAGGCAGGTATAGACGTCTTGTTGCTCTAGGAAACCTTCCTACCTGAGTGTTTGCACTTCAGAGTTTCTGTATCAGCCCAATGGGGCTTTGTGGTCACTGAAAATAAAACCTTTGGAATAGACTTATGCCGGATGCTCCACCTCTCTACACTTCAGTCTTTCCAGCTTGACATGAAGTTAGGAATACCTCCTAGCTTTTTCCTGAGTGATAGATATGTATCTGGCAAGCATGTTTGCATAGCTGTTAGAGACCCCTGGAAAAGTACATTAGAAATGTCATTACTATTTATATATTTACTGATTTGCATGATTTATCACTGTGCTATCTAAACACTCCTGGCCGGTGTTCATGGTTTAACCCAGCCAGCACCCAGTTGCTCACTTACTCCCCCCTGGTGGGATGGGGGAGAGAATCAGAAGAGTAAAAGTGAGAAAACCCTGTAGGCCAAGTTAAAGACAGTTTAATCGGTGAAGCAAAAGCTGTCCACACAAGCAAAGCAAACCAAGGAATTCATTCACTCCTTCCCATCGGCAGGCAGGTGTTCAGCATCTCCAGGAGAGCAGGGCTCCATCATAGTGGTCACTTGGAAATGGTTACAGCGTAATGGTTACTCGGGAAGACAAAATGCCATCATGCAAACATACTCCCCTTTCCTTTTCCTTCCCCTCTAACCTCCCAGCTTCATATGCTGAGCATGATGCCACATGGTGTGGAATATCCCTTAGGACAGTTGGGGTCAGCCGTCCCGGCTTTGTCCTCTCCCAACCCCTTGTGCACCCACAGCCTGCTCACTGGTGGGATGGTATGAGAGGTAGAAAAGGCCTTGACTCTGTAAGCACTGCTCAGCAATAAAGACATCCCTGTGTTATCAGCACTGTTTCCAGCACAAATCCAAAACACAGCCCCCTACCAGCTACTATGAAGAAAATTAACTCCATCCTAGACAAAGCCAACACTTATGTTTAAGAAGATTGGAAAGGACACCCTTCTCAAGCCCAGTTCCCCTGCTACTGCAGATATATACAATATATGTATTTAATTATTATTATTTTTCTTCTTTTGTCATGAATTGCTAGAGCTCTAACTAGCGATGCATTCAGTATTCTTCCCCCTCCTACTTCCATAGAAAGTCTGTTGCAGGCTATCACTTTCTACAGGGATAAAAAAGGCACCAAACCAACCGATTTTCAACCAAAATATATTTGCGACCTATTTACGCCTTGACTGCTTCTGTACAAACACATCACCTTTAGCTTGCAAAGCTCTTGTCCCTTCTCAGGCTTAAGTCACCCACGGTCGTATCTCCTCTCAGTCTTTGTTTTGCAAAGGTTTGCAGGTTGTCCATTCTCTTATCTCCCTTTTAAGACCTCTCAGCAGGTGTGTACTAGTCCCAGTCCACCTGTATTTGAATGTGAGTGACCATAGCCGCATGTAGCACCTCGGCTATGGTCTCCTTAATGCGCTTCAACGGCGGCGTTTCCTACTGCGAATACCTAGGGCCACACCGTCTTTTCCTCCGCTGCACAAGCGGCAGCCCGCAGCCGGGATCCTTCCTTCTCGGAAAGGCTGACGAGGCTGACAGGGGCTCCGCACCCGGCCACCAGCTCCCCCGGGCGGCTGCCGGCGTTCACGTAGGCTGCACCCGGCGCGCCGGCCGCAGGAAACGGCTGCCGCGGCCGCACGTAGCGAGGCCTCCGGGGCGCCGCGCCGGTCACGTCGGCGGGGCCGAGACTCCCCTCCGCGCACGCTCCCCCCCGCCCCGGCGGCGCCTGGGAGAAACCGGGCGGGGCTGCTATTGCATCGGGCTCTATGTGTGTGCCGCTCACCGCTCCGGATGCCCTCGCCTCCCACCTTCCCTATCTGCTTTCGGTGTAGCTCCCGCACGTGTGCGATGCCCCGGCTTTGGCCCCTGGACCGGGGCTTGGCTGATCTGTCCACCAACCAGCCCCAGCCCCGAGTCTTCACACCGGAATCGTGGCTGAAAAGCCTCTGCTTACTGTTACCAATATCCTTAGGAAATGCGCGGAATTTTCACCTCAGAAGGGCTGATTTTCACCCAGAAGGTCCTGTACTCCACTGAGCGCGGGGAGGCATTTTGAGCAGGGTAAAGCTTGTTTCTAACGTGTCCTAATATATAAAACAGGTTCCAAAACGGATTTTGTATCAGATGCATTTAGTGGCTAGCCATTACATGGGTTTTATATGCAGCCTTCTCTCCGTATACCAAGTGAGCTCTCAAAACAGTGGCATATGGAAAACAGGGCATCATTTGACTTGAAATGGTGAAAAGTATTTTAAAATGACTGCTGTTTTTCCTGCTTTGTTATCCTTATATCCCATAGGAATTGCTTCCCCTCTTTGGAATTCTAATGAAGGCTATTTCAATCCTCATTTTATGGTTATGCATAGCTTATGTATGCCGAACATGTAATTTCCTCTTTTCTTATAGGATCCTCATGCCTGTCACCCTAAATCTGCTGCTTAATTCTTTCCTGTCCTCATGGCTCTGCTCCTCCTTTTAATTTCTTCTCTCCTTTCTTGTAGCATCCTTCACCTGCTTCTCCTGTTACTACACACACTTCCATTACACATGCCAGCACCTGCCATTGAGCTCATTTCATCACCCAGGAAAGTGAATTAACAATGGAGGAGTGGCAGGCTGGTTTCCTGTCCTGAAAGGAATCCTTAATAAAATGTGTAAGTCCTGATGCTTGGGTCTGCTTCAGCTGCCATCACTGTGCAGCCATAAAAGTTGGATAATTAACAGGGTTCCCTTAAAAAAAAAATAAGTGCTTTATTGAGGGAAGATAATAAACCCTTATTCACCCACAAAGATGACATCCCTCAGAGTAAGGAAGTAGAACAGGAGACAGTTCCACAAAGGCCACTGCCTCAGTGAAGCAGGCTTTAATTGTAAGAAGATAGCTGCTGTGCATCACGTCAGATGCCACACTGGGTCCTTTTGACCCCCAGGATTTGAAGAATAAGGGAAGGCACAGCATGACCTGTGCCTAACCCTGGTGCTGCTTCTGCTGTTTATTTCAGCAGCTAAGTTTAGACTTTAATGGATGGATATTGTGCAAATAGTCATTTCAGACTTCAGCCTGAATGGCTGGACAATGCTCTGTGTTTGGAAAAGAATTATAAAACTGTCACAGCTCACCAGTGCTTTAGGGCATGATAACAAGGGACTCCAGAAAGACCTGTTTGGAGAGACTAAATTGGTTAGTTTCTGGTTTTCTGCAGTGGCAGTGATATGACATGTTCTGACTTCTGCTTTCAAACTGTTAACATCCTTCTTCTGTTTGAGCTGACAAAGCACTTACATAAATCATCTGATTTAAGTCTGGTCATGTCCTTTCAATCTCTTACCCAGCAAAGTGTAGGGAAGTAGTGTCCATGTGTCTGACCATATGAGAAGTTCTAGTAGCCCAGGCATTTGTTTGGTAACAAGCAGGTGTTTGTCCAGTAACAAATTTGGCTTTGCATTGTGGCAAAAAGTCTAGGCTTTTGTCAGTGTCTTTACTGTGTCCCCCAAAATCTGAAGTCTTAAAAATAGCTAAGAAACCTTGTTCCTGCATGGTGCTCAGTACAAGATGCTTATGCTTTATCCCACCATAAGCTATGTTTCAGCTGCAACTTAGAGAGAAGTCACAGGAGTGGACTGCAAAAAAAGATCCCTCGTCAGTGGCATTGCTCCAGATGTCTGGGTGATAATGTATTCATAAAAAGGACTAAGACAGAGATAAGGCCACAGGCCATATGAACCACTGGCAGCATATCTGTAATTCATGGTAGAGCTCTCTCCCTGCTGTCGATGATCCTCTCTAGCTGGAGTTACTTCTTATGCAGGGTAAGGAGTAAGAAATACTTTCTGCACTCCAATCTTCAACCCAATCAACAATCTTTATGGCATTCTATTGAAGTTATTCTGTCAATAAAGCAAATAATCTGTTTAGATTTGATTTGTTGGGATTTTTGTTGTATTATGTCTTTTTGCAACAAACCACATCAGCTTGTATGGGGAGGCCAGACTCTGTCAAGGAAACCATGCTTATAATTTCTCTTGCTTCTAGGATTTTAAGAGATCTGCATGTTCTGAAATATTTATCTTTATCCTTGCTTATCCCCAGGAGAGAGAGATTTTAGTAGACAGTGAAGAGCTGTATGGACCAGGAAGTCATGGAGGGGTTGGAAAGAGAGATTGTAGAGACCTTGTAAGCCTCAAAGATTCCCACAAGGGGAATGACAGACACAGTTGAAGGTGCAAAGGGATTATACATTTGGACAATGGGTTATCTGGGTTTCACCTTGCCAATAGCAAATTAGTGGACTGGAACTGCAGCATGGCAGTAACTTTAGTCTTTCTGAGGTGAAGAATACTAACCTAGCTGCAAAGCAAAAGCATCCAGCCAGTAATGCAGATGTCAAATCTATTTATTCTGCATCAAACTCAAGCATAAATCCAGCATAAGATTCCTAATTCACATTCTAGCTGCTGTTAGAGTTCTTCCTCTTTATTAGCGTGTGTCTAGCTGATAACCCAGACTTGCATGGGCGATAAAGTTTAATGAAAAAGAGCCAGTCAAGAACATTTGCAGGATTTATGACTGGTTCTATTTACCAAAATGAGTTTGGGAGTGGGGAATGAGGTTTTGATATACGTTTCTTCTTTTGGCTTGCTCATTTTGAGCCAAAATCTAAGCTTGCATAATCTAAATAGGTTTACAGTGGTGCCAAGCTGAGGCTCATAGAGAAGTTTAAAAATTGATCAGTATGATTTATGACTGGAGACAGGTATGAATATTCTTCCAAATGGTTTCTAGGCTCACAGTGGGGCTTTTGTTTTAATATAGGCTGAATTAGGAAGACAAGACTAGAACTGACTTGTTTTATTCTCAGATATTTTAGGCAGCTCTGCCATGAAATCTCTTTTATACCCTTCAGCTGGCTCTAGTCAGTATAAAAATAATGAAGAGACTCTCAGTGAAGTTTGGATCCCAGAATAACCTTGCCATGCTCTGTTGATCCCAGCTTTACCTGGAAACTTCAGTCTTCCTTTAAACAGATCTTTCCTAGTATTTTCTTCCCTGATCTATTTTTGAATCCCCTGATCTTCTGTTAGTTTCTCTTTCTCTGCTTCTTTTGCTTAGTGATTCCTATTTATTTATTCTTTTTGTTCTGCTTAGCAATCATCCAGAATCAAGGAGTCTGACAGAATTCTCTTTAATCTAGGGTCTGACTGGTCACTGCTGTCTCAAGTGAGCACAACACAAGATCATGACATTATCTATTAAAAGTAATGGTCTTATTTTTCCCTGGTGGTGGTTTACTTCAAGACTAATACCTGGGAAAAAGTACAATGTTAGATGTCCCTGGCAATACTCTAGGGTAACCTCCCATAGTAAAGTCAGATCCTTTTTGTTTGGGGTATTTAAGAATCATAAAATCATAGAATACCAGTTTGGAAGGGACCTTAAGGATCAGCTGGTCCAACCTTTAAGCTGGCATTGCACATAGCATTGGAGAAGACAGTTTGTTAGCTCCCAAGAAGCTGGCAAAATGTTGTAATACATATTTGCTTCATCCATTCTTGTACCATAATCCATTAGTTTAATGATTTTTTTAATAAAGGAAACAGTTTATTATGAGTGAAATAGTTCAAAGGACTGATAGGGCATCAGGAGGACAGGATAAGTTCTCCAAAAGTGAAGTACCAGAAAAAAAGCCAATTGCTCATATCACATGGCTGATCTTTCCCATAAGGTGCTTTTCATCCTTACATCTGAACACTGTGGATTACGGTCAGGAATTCCAGTGAAGGCTGATATTGGAGAGGAAGACCTAATAGCAAGCAAATAATTCCAGAGATTTTCAGTTAGGTATAACAGTCAGTACAGTAACAAAGAGCTTATGTTTCTTAATGTAAAAGAACAGCACCTCCTTTCCTATGTGGATAAGGAGATTGGTTATAAAGCAGTACAAAACCAAAGCAATTTGGCCTTGGGGCACATAGATGTCCTGTAATGTTTAAACAGACTGTAGGAAAAACGGAACAGAAATAGATGATATATACTAAGGAGGATTTAATCAGCTGGGGAAATCCACTGTATTCTTTCTGCCTTTCCCAGAACTGCTCATACAGTGGTGGACAGTTGACCTTTCATCTAAATTACAGCCTGATCCAGCATGAATATTCCAAGGGCAGCCACTTGGTGCTGACACTTGTCATAATCCACTGAAAGACACTAGAACTGCATGGGAGAATGCCAATGAACTGCAGACTGATGACATTGCTTAGTTAAGGAAACCATTCAGCTGGTGTTTGATGATGTACACTAAATGTCTCTGAATACCTGGACTGAACTCTTTCTTGTGCTAAAAGCTGCTTTTCTGCTGTATTAGCATAGGCAGGAACAGCAATATGCTGGACATTTTTACATCAGCTGCAGATTTTTTCTTTGAATTCCAGATGATAAGTTAAATAATATACAGTTTCTAGGAATTGTATGTGAAGTCACTTGAGGTCATTGCTGCTACTCATTTTTTACTCCTTTAGAGTCTGATTTCTGCTTCCTATGCCAGTCACCGGGAAGAAACTCTGACGCTTACATTCAGCACACTGCTCTAAGAGTGAAACACTGATCCATTTAACTATGGTAAAAACAGCATCATGCTGTATATTAGCTAGCTAGTAGCGGCTTTAAAATCTAGCATGAAAGCTAGGAATCTAACATGAGTGCTGTGGTATCCCTGAAGAATTATTCTGATTCACACAGGAACTGAATTAGGCTAGCATTAAATTTTTTCTTTGTGTTTTTTTGTCACTGGTAGATTACAAGTGTTCATGAAATACATATCACAGAAATTCCATACTACTACATATTCCAGCTGCCTCACAACACTACTTCATGGATTTGTTTTCCTGTTTTCATACTGAGTCATCCCTGGAGCCATAGCATGACCACAAAGGACTTCTTGGAACTGATGTCAACTGGATAATCTCATACAGGGTAAAGTTATTAGCTGTTGTCTTACTTAAGGTTTAAGTCATAACTCTGCTTTCTAAAGTGTCTCTAAATCTGTGCCATTGGAACACAGAGAGGCCGTGGACATTCTTGTATGGCTCTTCATCAGACGTGCCCTAGTAGATTTCTTAATATCACCTGCTCCATTTTGCTTTCAATTGGGCAATTGTTAACAAACTGCCACTTGCTTGAGACAACCAGAGCTTTTTTGCAGTCAGGAGTCTGAGTAACTGAAGACTCATTTCAGAGCTAGCTGAGTTTGCCCACAGCTGTACTGCCATCTGGCCTGTTTCATTTACATCATGCTCCATGTCTCATTATTCTTTTCCTATGAGCTGTCCTTGTGTCTATTAACTATCACAACTGCTTGTTTTCCCTTGCCTGGGATTTGGTCCTTTAATCAACTCTTGAGTTTCTTCAGAATTTATTCAGTCACGGAGTATTTTTGAGCTAGCTGAATGAGTATTCCCTTGCCTCAGAAAAAGGACTTCTGTAACATCAGTTCTGACCTCAGCTGTACCTTGCTTATATTTCCCAATAAAGAAATCTGGAGGTATACATTCCAGGCAGGTAGTTACAGGAAGGAGTTCTGGAAGGATGAGTGGCTGTTTGTAAACACTCCAGAAGGAATGTAGGAGAGAATGAGCTGTGAGCCTTTCCTCCTTGCAGAGGTATGGCAGTATCTTCAAGGTATTGCACAGCAAGTTAGCTGGAAAGGAAAATATAGAAGTTTTGTATGTAGTGAAGCTGCCTTTTGGAGGACACTGATGAGCCAGCAGACATCTGCAGAGAGTGACAGTCTGAGGTGAGGAATAGAAAAGCAACTTGTGTCCTTTAGTCAAATCTCAGAGCTGAAGATTGTGATGAGTAAGAAGAAGTTTCCTCCGGCTCTGCTGAGCTAAAGGGAGAAGCAAGTCACTGCTTGTCAGGAGGAAGCCATGCCAAGGAGTGGTTTCTCTGCTGGTTTCTCTGCCACTTGATCTTTTATCCATTCTGTTACTGTTAAGGGTAAGATAAGGAAAACTGAACTGAAGATCCAGATTCCTGACATCAGGATGGAAAAGGCAGAGGGGCCACAGTGAATGAAACTGAGAATAAGATGAGTCAGGTTTGTCTTCAATACAAATCTAGTAAATGGTGATAAGAAGAATGCAGATTTAACTCAAGGCCTTCCCTTTACAGTCCTTGTATAGCAGGAACCGGCCTTACAGAAACCAGGTCAATACGTCTACCCTTGCGATATAAGAACATTTTAGCTTATTAATGCTACAGCAGTTTTTTAAATTGGAGTTACCATGTATTTTACATTCTTACATTGTGTTTTTGCATTCCTCTGAATATTTTAGAACCTCTAAGCCGAGTGGAGCAGAGCTTGTCAATGTTAACTGTTCTATTGACTATCATTTGCACAAACTTTATTATTGATTTGGGAGGCTTTTGTCTCTACCCTTGCTTGAAATGTCCTCCCCTGTCATCTGTGCCAAATGCCAGCCAGCAGTGTGGGACTGAGCTTGAAGTGATAGTACAAATCCATGGTAGGATGACTATAGCATGTTTACCTTACTGAAGGTCATTTGAGCTTATATGCAGAAAAAAAGCTGGAGAAAACTAGTCTGTTTTCTTTCCCACACAGTTTTTTGAATCTTATCTCACTTCTGAGTCCCGTTACATTACATGGACTCTTCTGCTTTGGACCTTCTGTCTTCCAGGCCATATATCTTCATGACAAACCTTTAAAGGCCTTCTCATTGCTTTCAGAAGAGAACAATTTCATATTGACTATGACTGGAGGTATCTAGGTAGAGCTGTGTATAAAGTTTTAAAGTCTATGTAAAAAAGAGTGAGTAAACATGAAACTAGACAGTATTACTCTTACCATTGAGAAGTTAGATACTACAAAATCATAGAAACTAATTCTGGGCTCATAAATAGTAGCCTCTGTCTCTCAAGTCTCTCATTCTCCTTGCAGAGGACTCCATGAAGCCTGTCTGAGGTCAGCTCAGCACCCCATGTCCAAGCAGTGCCAGGCACAAGGAGCAGCCACGTTGGCCTCACTGGCCGTTGTGTTGCCCTCATTGCCTGCCTGCACCAGGGTTGTCCTCTCCAGCCTGGAAAATTGGATGTTAAGGTTCCCCAATAAAAGCAGTCTGGAGTCAGGTCAGGATGCAGTTTACCTGACATGTTATTTAAAGCCGTGATTACTAAGCCATCTTTCCTATTTTCTTTCCTGCCTGCCTCACGTTTCCTGGCTTTTGTGCTGGAGAAGATGCAGTTTCATCTATGTGATTCTGCATGCTACAGAGTGGTTTTAGTTCACCTTCCAAAATATTCATAACTAACTGGAAGGTCTGGAGAAGAAAAGACTTAAGAAGGAAACTGAAGTATGTGCTGGTGAAGTTTTCCCAGGTCCTGATAGGGATTTTCATATCATGTTAAATATCAGTCATGAGAGATCAGGAAAGTTATTCACAGGGGTGTTTGTTAGCAGAATAATGTGGTCTGGCACTGTCATTTTTGTATCAAAGGAGATCTGATTATCATAGTGATGTTACCTTGTAGCAGGCTTTAAAGCCTTAAGAAAGGTGCTTATGTTTAAAGCAGTAAGATGGTAAAAAGAAAGGAAGGTGGAGCTGGAGACATGAGCAAAATGCAAAGCAGAAAAATAGCAGTAGTGCTTGGGATGTGAGTAGCAAAAGGACCGGAGGCAGCAAGAGCTGGAAAAGTGGAGGTGACAGTACTCAAGCAACAAGATTATCAGCCCATCGACAAACACTCTGGCAGTCTCTCAGGCAAAACACGATGGTCTTTGCAAAGCTGTGTAGGAAAGAGTGCTAAGATTTAAACAGAGCCAAGATGTAAGGTAGTCTGGGAGAGGGGGAAAGATGGTGCCCTGCTTATGCTTAGTGAGTAGGAAGATGTTATCCTTGATGAGAGGAGAAGGAGAGAAGGGAAAATGGGAAAAAAGTTTGAGTCTTAGATTAAAATAACAGACCTGCAGCAAATACTGAAGTATTGTCATGGTTAGATGGTGTTTTCAAGTGAGTTTCCCAAGGTATTCCTAAGGAATTGATTCCTTCATGCCATTTCTCTCCTCCCTGTGAACTGAATAGCTAAGCATAAACGTACTTTTGAAATATCTGGTTATTCTGCCCCATCCTGGAATCTCCATTTCTTATGAGGAGTTTCAATTGAGAGAACCAAGAACATCAGAAGAAGAAAAGATGAGCTGTGCTCCCTTTTGCAGAATATGAAGCAAACCAGGCTTTGAGAACTGAGCGAAGAGGAAGTAATTATGGGAACTGATCTTCACAGGAACTGAGGCAGGAAAATATTTTTCAGGCAGGCAATTTTCTTTTGTAATAGATACTGGGTAAAAAAAGCATGAGTCTACACTGGTAAGTGCACAGAAGCAAACGGAACCGATGTGGGTGCTCAAACTACCATCACAATGTACATATAATAGGAATGTGAATATATCCAGCAATTGGACTCACCATGAAGAAAGGGATAAGGAAACAAATGGTAGGTGGCAGCTATATCCATCATAAGGTTAAAATCATGTAAGGGCATAGAGACAGAAGGCTTACAGTAAATGCAAGTTGCTTCAGGCACAGCAACAGGAGCGTCAAGCCATGCACATGAGAAAATATGAACAAGATGCATGGAGTGCAAATGGTTTTCACTGTTTCACAACTACACTTCACAAGTACATAGGAAAACACAAGATACAGAATGTGTATGACTGGAGAACAGTTCAAGGGATAGAGTCTCAGCAACTGTGATACTGTCATATTTTTATCAAACAGCGGCAAAGTATGTGGGAATTTTTTAAGGGGTGCAGAATAAGTACCATAATAAGGCACAAATAAAGTGAGATTAGCATGTAAGGAAGCATGACCCGTTCTAAAACATTAACATTATGTGCAGCAGCAAGACGCACAGGATACAGAACATATCTATTCCATAGAGCTGGGTATTGAAATATAAAACCACTAAAACTTAGGTTTCTATATAATGAATCTGTGCTAGCAAAAATCACGGTACTGACAGGCCTTGAATCTGTGAAGCTGGTTAGGACCCAATGACAGTGGAGTCGTTCATAGGATCACACACTGAAAGACTTTTATTGAATATTCCCTAATGTTTCTGGAAGTGTTTCTCCTGTGATATTGCATCACTGACATCTCTAAATGCAGAACCTGCCATGCATGCACTGAAGCAATCACTGTTGAGAAGGAAACCTAAGGAAGTATAAATTACAGCATCTGGTAGATTTGAGAATGAAAGAAAAGGTGGAGGAATCATTGGAAGGCAAAATAGGCCACCCCTTTTATTCACAGGTGAAGGCTGTAGGCCAGACTTCATAGAATCAAGTGAAATTAAAAGGAAGAGATCATTCGTACTGTCAGTTTATTATAAAAAGCAGATACTAGAAAAGCTTTTGCATGTAAAGTGTCCAGAACAGTGGACAGAAACAATCATGTGGGGTTGCTGCTACCTGGTCACTTTGAATGACATTGGTCTGCACATTGTACAGGGCAGGTGCTAGATGCTCAGTATAATGACTGCTGTCCCAAGTCAGGAAAAAGCCTGTTTTCAGGACTCAGATGTAAAACAGTGTTTCCAGGGAATGTCTTGTTGATCTAACATCTACATTAGAGCTATGCTGGAATGAGAATATGAAAACTTACCAGAATAGATGGCATCCTTGCAGACATCAGCTGAACTAGTAGGTCAGAGCTTCTGTAACATGAACAAAGTTAGGACAATCATTTAAGTGAATCTTTTCCAAAAAACTACACTGCTTTTGGTGGAAGCCTTTCTCTTCAGTAATCACTGGATCAGACTTTGACCTGCTGATTGCTTCTCTTCAGTGTGTATCAGTCTTTGCGGAAAAGTACCTCAGGATTCAAAAAACATTGGCAATGGTTTTTAGATTCTACTAGCTTCACTAATAGATTGAGTTGAGGCAAGAAACGTTTCAATTGGAAAGAGATAGTTTCAATTGATTTTGTGTGGCAAACACAAAGCAAAACAAGGGGCTGCAGACATCTCCCATTTTTAACAATGGCGCTGAGAACTAGTCATTTGAAAATGTCATGAGCAATGATAAAAGAAAGCCTAGACAAAATTTCTCAGTCTATATATATGAAAGTCATGCAATACTGTATTGGAAGAGCCCAATAACCTTCACTGCCTGAAGAGAATCAGATAAATTGCATGAAAGTGTTTCAAAGGAGTATTTCACAGAATTCACTGTGGGGAAAGAAGAATGTAGCCTTTGTGGGGGGAATGACCTACTGTAACTGAATCATTCTCTAAAGATTTAAAAATAAATCTTATTTGCCTCTCCACCATGTGTTGCTTTTTTGACTGACAGTAAATTACATAGAGCTGCTAAATACAGCAGAGGTATTGTTTGGGGCTTTTTAACTTTATTAAAGCTGAACTAAGTGTCAGCTCAGTTGTGGAACTCATTAGATGATCCTGTGGCATGAAAAAAACAGAATAGTCTAAGTTGTTCTGGTTTCATTGTTCAGACCTCCACAGACTTTTTCTTCCGCTTGAGCAACCTAAGGTCAACCCTAACAATCCACAAAAATGAACTGAATTCTGAGAGCTTTGTGTCAAATCTTCATCTGTTAAATGCTGAATTAATAGTATTTCTTCTTAATCTTGCCCATTAGCTCTACAGGATCCATGGTTTTTTGTCATCTTTAGCAAATATCCAGTTAATGACTTTGGCACCTCTCTATTTTTTTAGCTAATGAGAGCCAAACACCTAAGCTGGTTATTTGCTTGGTTATTTGAAAAATTATACTGAATAAATCTTCACATGGCGATGTCATTAGGTACGCCAATACCTACAGAAATGTGTCCCCTAAATCGCTGAGGCAGTTATATGAAGGACAAAACCCAGAGAGAGACTTAGAAACTATAACATTAAGAGTAACTCATTGGAATTTAAAAGTTGCTGATCAATATCCTGACGCTTCAAGATAGGCATCTGGAAATGCTGAAGGGAGGAACAGACATTGTCTTGTGTTTCTTCAGAGGTAGCTTTTCACTCTCAGGATTCACATTTGCTGGAGATGAGAGCTTCAATCTGACATTTTTCAGAGAACTGAAATCTAGAATTCAGATTTGTTTGAATCCTTCATCTGATTTGGAGTGGAGATCTGAATTTAAATCTGCACATCTCTCCAAGTGAGTAGTTTAAATGCTGGATTAGTTGATACTAGGATTGTCAAAGAGAGAGGCAGCTCTTATGACTCTATGTTGTGCAAAATAGACAAAATACATAATACACCCGAGTCAACAGGACTTAGAGTTTGGATGCTCTGTCAGGGAAGGGGGAGTAAGGACCTGAGGACCTGGTGATACAAGGCTTTGAAGAGTCCATGTCAGGTGATCACTTTGGAGAGCTAACTCTCCTTAGGAGGTAGGTAAAAACGCTGACATCATCCACCAAGTGAATTATTCTCAGCAATCTGAATATAATTCTTCAGTTTTCATTTCTTTTTCTTCTGAACTTTTAAACTTCCTTCTTCAGGGCAGAACTCATCATACTTTAATAACCTACCTCATCTACTTGAGCTTCCCAAGAAGGAGTGTTTTGGCTTTGTCTTGGAATGCATTTGCACTGTTGGCATATTCCCCAATCTAATTTAAAGCAGGCTAAGAGGATTTCTGAAGAGTATTTTCTGAAGGAAGGAGATATTAGCAAAATGCAGAAGCGTTTAACAGCTGAGCCAGGTATGGTACTTCCTTCTGTGTCCTGACCAGCCTTCCTTTTCCCATCCTTGTTTACTGATTTATGGGCTGATATACCTTCTCCATTTCTTCCTCCAACACCTTTTACATTTAGTTCTCTTTTTTTGGCTTGTTTCTGGATCCCACCGCATCCTTATCAGCTGGATATAATTTCCTGTGATCTTCATGCTTCAAAGATGTGCCAGGTCTTCCAGATTGTTTGGCAGTGAAAGGTCTCTAAACAGGTTTGGCAAGTGTTCATTTAAGACATATTTTCCCATGTGTTATCCTGATGGTTTACCTGTAGGTAAATCCAATGACCTAGTCACATTGCTTTTCCACTTTTTTGGAAAATATCAGACCATACAAGGATTGAAAGGCCTCTGACACTGCTCATAGCAACAAACTTATCTGAGATAATAGAGAACCGATCATCCATTCTTAATAACTGGCTCAGGTTCCTTTCTCTGTGGTAGGTATTTCCTTCTGAGCATCATTTCTATTTCAGCTTCCTTCAGATACTGAGTGTGAAACAGCTGTGACTGCTTCAGAATCTCTCTCCTTCCATTTTCTTTTTTGTCTCCTGTTACAACTGCCTTCATAGAACCTGCTGGTCATATACTTGTAGCTATTGTATCCCATTGTTCTGGTATATATTGATTTGAAATCTTTAACCTTATCTCTACTTTCTGAAAATTCAAGCGTAATGCAAACACATCATATATGTCTATGATCTGACCTGGCATTTATCAGTTTTAGCTCAAAATTGCACTAAAATCAAGAGCCATTATGTGTGCAAAATATTTATTCTCATTCCCAGTTTATTCTCTAGGGAATACTATATTTTGCATAAAAGAAAGTACTTATTGTTGATGGCCACAGTACTATTGGCAAGGGCATTTTTCTAAAATTTATAAGATAGTCTTGAGATTTTCAAATCTGACTTATGAGACACTAAGTTTCTGGGTATGTTTGACTCCTTCCATGAGAGAAAATGTACATACACAGACAGTCCTCTTTTATAGCCTGCTGTATTCCTTCACTCCTACAAATTGGCATCTCAACTCAGTATGTGAACCTGCACCACCCTCAAATCTCACACCTCGCTCCCTCTCATTCACACATCAGTAACCCACATCCTCCCACATCCTGGGCCAGAAGCACAGCACAGACTGAGTTTCTCCAGCAGGCACAGCAAGTGAAGCAGCCGGTCAGCATGGAGCCACTGGCACACACAGAAACAAGCTGTTATTGATTGGTGGGTTGAAGGTAACTCCCTTCATCGAGTGATGCTTAAAACTTAGCTCAGCTAAATGCTTCCCCACAAAAAGAGCTGGAAATTGCTCTTTCCACCTGAAAGTGACTTTGAGCCCATAATCACAAGGGTCATTTGGCCTCTCTGGGCACCAGCTCCGCTCTAGACCTTTCTTACTGTGATGAAGTTTTACTAGTATATGATGAGAGTTTCCCTCTGTGGCTGTGACCTATGCTCATTGTCTCTCAGCCTTTCCCTGTGTGCCTTTGAGAAGAATTTGGCTCAGTCTTTTTTACCACTGCCCATTAAGTAGTCAATACAGCAGGCAGATCCATCCACTCCCCTGAATTTTCTTCTGTAAACTGAATAAACCCAGGTCTCTTATTCATGCACTGCAGTCCCCTAATCATATTAGGATACCTCTGCTGGACTTCCTTCAGTTTGACAGTGTGTCTTGGCTATTGGGAAGCTCAGACTGAGTATGGTACTCCAGATGTCCTATCAAAAGTACTGAACAGAGAGAATAAGCTCTTCCCTTGAACTGCTGTCTATACTTTTGCTAATGCAGTCTAGTATGCTGGTGACCCTCATCCTCCATTAAGGCATATTGCTGACTCATGTTCAGCTAGTCTGCAAAAACCAAATATCCTGTTCACCTGGTAAGTTGGTTGTCATGCAGCCCCATGCTGCAGCAGACATTCTCTGCTTTCTCACCAAGACTGGTTTTTCTGGGTTTCTATTTCCTTTTCTTGTTCTAGATGAGATAATTTTTGTCTAAGAGTAAGTTGATGAACTTCCCACATCTAGTGTTGCTGTTGCCTGGTGCTGGGTAATGATGAAGTATTATGTGGCCACCTAGACAATATAGGCTATAATTAGGCTTACTATTCACACACACACACAGAGCCCCAGACACACCCTTCTGAATGTAGAGTGCTTTTGAAGAAAGCTCTGCAATGGAGAAAGTCTTGTACAGTCTGTTCCTGTCCAGTTACATATCCACTCCAGAGCAGTCTAATTGCCATTTAACTAGAGATAAAGTCTGTTCAGTGTTGCATATGCTCCATCTCCCAATATGGTGAATATTTGTAACTGTATTGGTGATAGACACTTCCCTGAAGTTTATTATGTTCTTGCCTGCATAACCTAAATCTCTTCATGCTGCTATGTCTGGCTGCTCGAGCCCTTTCACCATTCCTGGACCCACTCCAGAATGGTGTGCCAAGCCTTACAAAATGGTATGTTTTCTTTGCCATTATTATGTTCCCATACAGCATTTTTCTTCTTCACTATATAATACTGTTGTTCCTTATAATATTGTCTTTAAAACTGGGAGATAAAGGAATCTTGACTGTGCTGTGGTGATAGCCATCATTCTTGAGTTGTGTTGTATAGGCTGTGATATGACCTTCCCCTCTTCCCCTTCCCACTATTGCATGATGTTGGCATTTGAAGAGATGGCTGCTTGGAGCAGCAGCAGGGAAGCTTAGGGAATGGGGCCAAATGCTTGCCAGCTAGGGACCTCCTAGCTAACATTAGAACAGCTGTGAGGTGCCTCAGAGAAGTGTTGAAGGGGAAACTCTGGGAGTTGCTTCTTGGAAAAAACTGTGTGCTCTGGCTGTTTCTCTAGAGATTTTAGCTGACAGAGAATCTGTAAGTATTTGCTTTCAGGAAACAGCAGGCTGATAGCCTGGATGGTGAAGACAAGTCATGCTGGTAGAAAACCTTGACAGGATTTATATTTAGGGACTAAGTATGAAGACCTGGAGCCAGCTGGGGAGGCTGGATGGACATTCTTGTGTTGCTTGTGAAGGGTTTCAGTAAATGCAAATCCCCAAAAGAGAAATGTTCTCTAGGACTTGTCTGGGAGAATGTGAAGGGTTTCAGTAAATGCAAATCCCCAAAAGAGAAATGTTCTCTAGGACTTGTCTGGGAGAATGTGAAGGAAGCTGAGATACATGGCTGTAGCAGGATTGCACACATCAGCCAAGGGGATGCGTGCCCTGGGATGGTGCAACGTTGGCTTCCTCCCCATGCAATACACACAAATGCACATTGAAGACAGAGACTGCCTTTCACATCAAGAGTGTCTATGTTCAGTTAATATTTCTTTGCTCTTTTGCTCCTCTCTGAGTCATCTATTGTTCTTTGTTCCCAGAGCTTCTCCATGAGGGAATTCAGTCTTGGTGATATTAATTTGCTTTGTTTTTAGGGAGCATTTGCCATTTAAAGCTATTTGTTAGCTTCCTTTCTTTATTCAGTCCATGTATTCAACTTGTTTCTTCATTTGTTTCTTTGTCCAAAGAGGATTTTCATGTTTTCTTTTTTGCCTTACTTCTCTAAAACACCAAGTGTCATCTCCCAGATTGCTCTTTGTATGTGTGTTCTGAATTATCAACTTCCACCCACTGGGCTAAGAAGCACTGTTGTGCTTCCATTGCTCTGATTGTAATTCTACTTCTTTCTTGAGAAAGAAAAAAGAAGTAAAAGTCAGCTAGTATAAATAAGTAATATGCTCTGTTTACAGAAGTAGAGCAGTGCCAGGAACAATTTCGGCTTTTAACTGAATCATCTGACCTTGGTTTATATGGCAATGTCTTGGGAGAAGAGAATTGTCTACATATGTATATCAAGACGAATGTATTCGTATTCAGTAGATTTAGTCATAAAGAGGAAAGTACCATCCCCAAAAATTTATAGAAATGTCAGATGTGACTTAAAAAAAAAAATAGTCTTGATGACTTTTTTTTTTTTCTCTTTGAAGTAATAACTATCTTTTTTTGGCTGAGACTTCCTGATAACTGAGAAACACATTTCAAATGCTAATGTCATACTGAGACAGTTCTGACCACACAGTATGAGATGGAACAGGCTGAGTAACTAGGCTGACATTTAATGTGAGTGGTATTAGTGTGGGGGTACTTCCAAGTACAGCTGTCATCATGAGCTGGTTCCCAGGGTAGGAGGAGAATAAGGTATCCAAATAAATCATGGTGACAGCTCTGAGGTGGTGTCTCAGGCTTGAGCACAGGTCTGATTGCTTACTGAATATGTGCTGCCCCTCTGTTCTCAGAACACTAGAGATGGCTTCTCCAGTAGCTGTATTTCCATCTCCTTCCTTTCTCGGTATATATGATCAGCTTTCTAAGTAGAGATACAGTACACTCTAATTTTAGTGAATCACTTCATCTGAACAGAGATATCCAGAATATTCCAAAAAATGAGGTTTGCCAGCTATTGAAAGTGCTTCTATCCCTGCAACGAATGCAGTAAACGGATTATAAAGAGGAAAGTTGAACTACCTCAAAAGTGAGACACCACCCAACCAACATCTACATAGAAAGAAATGACATTTTGTCAGTTGATTGTCTTTCTCTGAAGGGGTCCAACAGATCTGCAGGCAGCTGTGAAACTCTTGTAGGCATAAGCAATGGGAGAGGCCATCTTCCATACTGATGGCCCAAAGCCAACAGAAGAAAGACGGCATTCATCTTTCAGGGCTGTCCTTTCCTTGACTCAGACTCCCATCAGTGATCCAGAAACTAAACAAAACTTTGGGTTTAGAATATGAAGCAATTCACTTGGAAGCAAACATATTTGTTAATTCTTCAGTGATCAATATGCTGACTGCACTGGAACCAACAGTAAAAGTAGCTCAGCTTTTGCAAATGATTTTATTTGTATTCAGAGCTTATTTCTAAT
>WYDI02004670.1:33575-63402 GCA_009867235.2 Psittacus erithacus
TTTCTGTCAAGTGTTCAAAAAAAGCCTTTTTCCATTTTAAATGCATTCATGGTTTTTAAAGGCCCTATACCAAAACACAGCCACCAACTCCTTACTGAAACTCTGGGTATTGCTGGAGTCCCACATAATTATTTCTGACTAAAAGCTGCCATTGAATACCATGACAGCAATGCTGTGCTGTCTTGAATCTTGTGATGTCAATTACAGCTGTGCAAAAGTAGTATAAAATTTGAGGAAAGTCAGTCTGATGGTGCTTTTGTGGTGGTTGTTGCTTCTTGGCTTCATCTACTTACTCAGACACAACATGCACAGCCTTCTGCTCTCATCTTTCAACTACCTATCAAGCTTAGACAGCTTGACAGTGCTGTGCTAATACCTGCCTTGGGAGAAGCCAGGAGGCACATTTTCATTGGAGCAGGGAGGGGTTAGACCCAGGCTTCAGGAGTTTATCTTTGCTGGAATATAGTTAGAATTATAATGAATACAAAGTGAAGTCTGAAATTAAGGAAGCTCCAATTAAGCCTGATGAAACAGATCTGTCAGTGTTTCATGAAATACTGAAGTTACCTGGATTTGGGGGTCTCACTATTATTTGTCAGGTAAAAGAACACAACTGTATCTGTAGTGCCTCAGAATTGTTGTGAAATATTCTAGGTGAAATTCTCAGATGATGAAAACCAGCAGAATGTCATGGAAGAAAATGAGTTTTGCTAACCTATTCTAGATGGCAATCTGGTCCATGGAGGAGTTTCATATCTTCATCAGTTACTATAACACCCATGTCCTTCAACCAAACCATCACTCAGAAAATTGGTTTGCCCTGATGCATCACAGAAATATTCATATTTCCTGTTCTGTCCTTCATGACATACAAATACCTTAAAATAATCACATACGTAGATATGTATGTATGCTTATGTGTTGTATGTGGTAATTTAATCTTACAGGTGAATAGTTTTGCACCTTTTAACAAAATAGAAGAGCCCTTTTCTTGGTGCACAAAGAAAGGAAATGAAATGAAACTGTGATAAATCAGTCCATTACAATGAAGTATCCCAGTAATGACACAGGAGCAGAGCATGAGTTTATTAAACAAGCTGTAAAAAACAAAAAGAATGGCCTTCACAGTAAAATTAGACCCCTTTCAGTACACATTTAGTATTATTGTCCTTGTTACCCAGTATGTACAGCCCATGTGTTTTGTGCTTATCTTCAGGAAATTCAAGAGTATATTCTAAGCGATCATCAAAATTCACTGAAAGGAACAGTGAAGCACAGTTAGGCAGGATAATTTCAAGCAATTCATTGGGATTCACCAGAAAATACACAGAGGAGTCAGCTTAGCCTTTAAAGAGCTTGGGGATGTTGGTGATCATAATTTTTTGGCCGTTATACTTGATGAGGGTTATGTGTATTTTATTTCATTGAAATGTGCATTCTTTTCTTATATGTATATTTTGGCCAGGCAGAAAGAGAAGAATTTGGGCTTTTGTCTAAATTTCTAAATGCTGGGCATCCTGGAAGTCTTAGTGATGTTGCAAATATACACAGATTACTAACAAACTGCTCCAAATCTGACCTGCAGCAAAGATGCTTATAAGATGCACCGGGCTTTATAGAGAAATTATCTTCAGATATTGAAATACATTGTGAAGGGAGACTTCCTACTCAGGCATGAGCGTCCCTCACTCTCTAAATATAAGCAGTTATCTGAACTGGTACATGCCCCACTGTGTCCTTGCAACTGTGGAAGAATCATATCAAGAAGGAAATGAAAGTTAAATTTTGCAACATATGGCAATAACTGCAGCACAAATGACAGCGACAGTATACCTTCCTACTATGCATTAAATTCACTCTGCTGGCAAAGGACATCAAGTTTGGAGAGATAAAAGGAAAGCAAAAGGCAGCAAAAGAGATAATAATTTGAAAATGGAAGTAGCAGCCTCTGCTTCTTGGGGTGTGAGAAGAAATGAAAGGGCTCAAGAAGAAATTAGCTTCTCTGGCTTGAACGTGAAGGCGAATGTTTTAGAACAATAAATCAAGGACAAGGGCATGTTAGACGCTGAGAACTTCACAACTCTCTGAAGTACTTTATAGTGAGTCTGGCTGCAAAAGATTGAAATGTGTTTGGTACATGGAGAACGAATGATTTTCAAATGCCTATTTACTGTAGGAAGATGATTGTATATTTCATGTCTATCTAACAGTATCCTGTGCCTCCCACTTGCCAATTAAGTCATTCAGCAAAACCAGATTGATTTCCTAATTACAATGTTTGATCCCTGGACAGCATCGAAAATCCTTTTTATAGTTCTTTAAGATTCATGGGGAACTATATTCAGGTGGGTGTATTGAGACTCTTTGAACAAACACATCATTAGTAAGCATTTAAAGCATTATGATATCTGCACAATCCATCAGGAATTCAAGAAACTAAACTGCAAAAAAAGCACAAAGACTGCCACAGTTTCATTTCAATGTCTTCTTAGAAAATGCACATTCCCTTTGGAAAGTGTAAGGTAAATACACAAATGCGCAGGAACACCCAAGTATCCTACATCCCTTCTTGCTCTTTTTGTGATTATTCAATAACTAGGACCTACATTTAACTGGGTAATTGGATCATCAGCACCAAAAGCAATTAAAAACCCTATAATATATTCAGTCAAAACTAATGATGGAATTCCAGAGCCCTGTGGATCACTCTGTGTTCAGTGTGCCTTGGGATTTGAAAATCCAGCTATAAGCTGACAAAACACTTGATAAATGATGCTACGGGAAGTGGTCTCAGTAACTTCATTAGTCTTTCTTGTCTTCACTGGATCTGTCACGCAGCTCACCACACATCACTTACCGAGCAAATATACTGACTTTGCACTAGTGTATTTGTTATAGGGAACAGGGCAAAAGGCAATTGGGAATGATTATATAATCTGTAATTGATAGATCCTTTTCTGAAAGGTCTTTTAGAGTAGACTAGACTAGACTAGTAACAGCAGAACTTTATCTCCTTACTTCTGAATAATGGGTAAGAAGAAAGTTTTCTTTAAGTTTCTTAAAGGGCTCACACCACCTTACTACAGGGACAACCTTTAGTGTATCACAGAGTCACTGCGAGGTTGTGAACAGTCCCTGCAAGCAATTCCAGTTGATAGATGAAATTAACTGAAATGTTGGCATATCTGCAGCAGGGAGTAGAGGACAGTGCAGAAGTTCCTGGGCCAATTACAAGGTTCAGCGAGACACCTTAAAGAGAAACTGTCCAGGAACACCAAAACGGGATAACTATTATCAATGGTGCACTATCTGAGCCAATAAACCTGCCTCCCAGAAAATGCTAATTGTGTTGGGCACAGGGATGTTCTAGAAGTCCAGAAATTCTGGCAGAAAGCTCCACTGCAACATGCAGATGTATTTACCAGGGGGAAAACAGTGACCAGCTTAGGATGATCTGTGACAGAGGAGGAGGTAAGCTCAGTCCACCCTGAAGAGCCTGGATACTGCTCCAGCAGTCAAAACAAGGAGTGTGATAGAATGTGTCCTTGCCAACAATGAGCATCAGTTTGTTGTGGCAACAGGTCACTTATGAAGTCTGTTGAGGGCCAAGGGCAGAATCTCTGCAGTCAGTGTGTCATGGCCTTTGAACTGGACGGCTGGTTTCACATTTTGTGTGTGGAAATCCTGTGAAAAGTTTGTTGCCTTATGTTTAACCTGCTACGTGCTCTGTCTTTGGACGTCAGTTAACCATGGTAATCAGCTTGCTTTACTTTCTTCCTCTTCTGCGCCTCTTCCTCAAACTCAACAAAAACCAATTGTCTTACTTGCATGAATCTTTTATCAGATGTAAAATCTATGCCTTATATCATTTTCATAGAATGAAGCAAGTACTGTGAGCCTGGGAACAAGAGGCTGAACTCTTAGTTCACATGCTGAAATGTCTACCTAGCTGTGGTCAGTTAAAAGGATAATATGGATTTCTATCTAATGACTAGACGTACCCTACAAGTTCTGATCTGACTATACTGGAGGCAGTAAGAAACTCCCCAGGCTGAGGTAGATTTTCAGTCAAGTTTTATTTCCAGAAAAGAAAAGCCATCCTTGTCTGCGCTGCAGAAAGATATCGATTAGGTTACATCTTAAAGAAGTGCGATATACTATTCTTACTCCCTGGGGGGCCCTAACCAGTTCCACAAGTTACTGTAAGTGGAACTGCTGACAAATTCTCTTCTTAAAAATCCCACAAGTGAGATTTTCAGATCTGCCTACAGACCTTTATCCAGTGATTTAATTTTTTCATTCATACCTAGGCAAGGAACATGATGGAATGTAAATGAGAGCTAAACCCCTAGCCACTTTCGTACAGGCTCCAGTATGCCCTATGTGTACGTATGCACATTATTCTCAGAGTCATTCCTTTTCTTGCGTCTTGAAGGGTCACCTGCTTCATTGTCAGTACAGAGCTATGTCCGTTCTATGTTCTATTCTAGAACATCCCTGGAGATGCTTTGACATCAGTGGAGGGCCCTTGTCTTGAGAAAGGAACCCTGTTTGCTAAAGACCAGAAAATACAAGGAGATTTGGAAGAAAGCAGTGATCTGGAAGAATCAGAATATTCTTTCCAAACAACTATGGAAGAGCTTGAAGAAAATCAGGAATCTCTAAAACTTACTTTCCAGAAAGCCCAGAATAATGATAAGGAGAAGCAGCAGCATAAAAAGATGGTAAGTGGAAAATAAAATTCTTCCAGATGCAAACCTACAGTGCATCATGGAAGATGCAGAACAGCCAGGAAACTGAATCTGCAAAGGAAAGTGAGGATTGTGAGACATTTGAGTTTCTTCTCAGAGGTGAAGAACCTCAGTAGCTCCCATCTTTATAGATTAACATCAAATTCACCAGATGTGAAATTCTTTCATGTGGCCAAAACCAGCCAGGCCCTAATTAAATGTTTTCAAAAGTTTTCTTTACATTTTCAAATCAGAAAATTTCTATATGATGGATATTTCATATTTTGTAAGATGATGCTCAATGGAAGATTTCCAACTTTAGGAACACAGTTTTTAAAAGGAAATAATGGGTATTAGATAACTGGTGAGTCGTTATACAAATGTGTGAATAATCACTTGAACGAATATTCAGGTTGACTTAGATGAGCATACTCTATTTTCAGCTATCAGCTTAAATATTAATTTATCCTCCCTCTCTCCAATTTACAGCTGAAAGCCACCACAGGCATGCCAACATCATCTTTCAGTTCAGACAATGAAACAGAAAGCATGGATGCTACAGGATATTTGGACATGGAAGGAACCAGCAGTTTGCAGTCAGAAGTGTCCACCAGTGCAGAAGAACTGAAACAGCTCTGTGACCAGCAGGTCACAGGAGCTCATCTTGAGCTTGAGAGGATGAGGTGGCATTTTGTGCTGGCTAAACTGAAATGTGAACAGGAGGATAAGGAAAAGAAAAGGCTTCATAAAGAGAGAATGGCGCAGATTCATCACCAGGCAGTGAAAGGATCAGTAAGTAGGGAAACAAAAAAAGGGGCTGAACACAATAAAGACTGAAACATTCACATTACGTGAACCCAGGACAATACGTTAAGCAATTTGTAAGATTTTATTCTTTGGCGTGTTGAGTAGTCCTGGGACTTCTTTTAAAGTCTTGAGTAGTTGATCTTTACAGCTTGTACACATATTTAAGGAGAGTGGAGTTGTTCCACTCTCTAGAATATGAACTATGGTAACATTCATTGCTATAAAATATATTAAAGAACAGTTAACTCACAATTAAGAGTATAATGTAAGGATCCAAGAACATGTTTTTTTTCCTTAATTCCTCCCCGCCCCACCCCCCCATCAGAGGGATTGCTCTGAACACCACTTTGATCAGTTTCCTGTTTCTACAGTGGGAGCAATTTCCTGGCTCCCAGTTAGATGACTTGAGATGATAAATGCATGAGTAAATAATTAGATGAAAGAATCTCCCAAAGTAATGAAGATTTTATAGACAATGAGTCAGATTTTGGAAGCCTGTTTTTTGCAGAAGTAGGTGAGGTTATCGTGTGTTCAGGCATATGAGCCTGTGGTTAACAGTAGTCCAGCCCAGAAGAGACCATTCTATTTGGCAGAGTTTAGCAAATGGGGCAGCTGCCAGTCTTGGCTGCCTGGGGTTTTCCTCATCACATTGACTGTCTGTGGGCTTGACTCTCCCCCAGTTTAATGCAATTTGTCATTAGACTGAGAGATTGAGAGGAGAATCTGATTCTAAATCATCAGAGTTTTAGAGGTACTTGCAGTGTTTGCCTTCTCTTGCAGATTCTGTGCTCTAAATCAGGACAGGACAGTAGGATATGTTTTACACACTAATTGTAGCATTCATGTTGTGGATGTACATAGGAGCTCAGATCGCACACAGGAGTGGCACTGAGCTACGTACCAGATAATCCCTGAAGTTTTCCATGTACATTTCTTTATTCATTTATTCATATAGCTAATCCATGGGCCTGGACAGGATCTCACAAGTATGTGAAGTAAATGTAGTTCCAATGAAATCAGAGAAAAACAGTAAGGATCAGGTCCAATATATATTTTGCTAAATTACTGACAAGCACCTGGATGAAACAAATTAACTGCTGGATTTTCTTATTAAATTAAGACCTGAGAGTTTGCCCATGAACATGTGCAAAGGTGTGAAATGGCCACACAGTGGAAAACCGTAGGCAACAGTTTATTCTACAGATGCAGAGATGGATGCACAAAAGCCTTACCATGGATGTGCACTTACTTCACATGACCTGCTTTGTGTACCTGCACATTTGTTCTTGCAGTGAATATGAGGTCACTTACCTTCATTTCAGAGAGCGAAAGCTTAACTTATGTTATGGGTCTGGTGGGGATGTGACATTTGCTACTGAACACAGCATAGTTGATGTGCTTTCTGTTCACATGCTGGCTTATCTCACAGCAACTTTTCATGACTGAGTGTGCCAGAGGTCCAGGTGTGCTCAGAGAAACATCGAGCGGATGTGTAACATAATGTGTATCTTTTCCTTTTTCTGCAGGTCAACAAAGGACTTCAAAACCTACTCCAGCCCTCGAACCAATATGCCTTGTTCCTTTACTGCTTCATCATCATTCATGTTATTTATACTTTAAAGGAGCTGGCCTTCCACATTTTCCAAACCCATTACCTGTTCTGTTTTGCTATTGTGCTCTTCTACATTCTTAAAAGGATTTTCCAAGATTACAGAAATAACAAAAAGTATCCTTAAGAAAAGTGTCATATTCTACTCTTTTTGCCCCATTTTTGCTGATTTTTTATTATCACTACACCAATCATACATGCAGGATTTCAGCTATCGTTACATGCCTAATTAAGGAAAACCAACTGATTTCCTGAAGAAAATTGTGACTGAATGGCATCATCTGATTTCATGCTGTCTCACCAACATGTTTAGCATCATTCAGGGGCATTCATTTATGCAAATAAAATTACACACAATAAGAAATCATTCTGGAACATGTTCTGTTTTATCTCACCTCCTTGGATTAGCACAGTGACTTGATCTTATCTATAATGAATTATCACAAAGAGGTTTCACAGTTGTATTTATTAGCATGGAGGGAGATGCTCCAGAGACTTTAACGATCTGCTCACTACCATGCACAATGGGCAGACTGCTTTGCATTAGAGTGGTCTCTCCCTCTCTGGGACAGAAACATTCTTCTCTGCATTGTGCCATCCTCTGTAGTTGTACACAGTTTGTCTCAGCATTAGATCAGCAGGCACTGGTGAGTACATACACTCTTTAAAATTGAGGAATCATGATTTCTGAAGTTTCCATGCTGATAAGGAAAGATATCAAATACAGCCTAAAGAAAAGGTGTTTTGTCTAGTGAGAATATGACTAGACCCTTTTAATACTGCTTTAGTCACACAATAGAGGATATTACCAGCTGAGAAGAGATGGTCATCTACCGTATAGTAGTACAATCTTATCAACCTTCAAGTGTTGTTAGAATCAGAGCATAATGCACGCTTATATCCCCATGCATGTGTCATACTCTGTTTTATTTAAATAAGTCTTGTCTCAGCCTGCATTCTCTTTGCACTCTGCTCTTAACAGCAAAACAATCAGTTAACCACAGATGTGAGACCACTAGAAGTTCCACAATACAGTCTGAGCAGAAATGTCATTTTGGACACTCTTTCAATGCTAGCTTTTGGGGAGAGGCAGAAGGAGTTATTAGTCTTTTGCATTTTATTTACTGCTCACAGGAGATAATACTAAATACACTTAAGACAGCTGCCTCACCACACACACATATTCCAAACATTCCCATATCCCCAGATCATCAAGGAAGAGAATTGGTTTGCCTGTCTCTAACAGGTGCTCTCTCAGCCATCGTGGGTACCCATGTTATACTTTCAAACTTGACCCCCACATTGATAAGAACTAGGGTTTTCCTTTAAGTAGCAATTTCCTTTAAGTGGCCTGGCCTCTGGGAGCTACAGCTCAAAAAACAGTTGAAAATAATTGTAGGTACAGTCATGAGAACTATCAATACAGCATAGAACAGAATAATCCAAGCTCCTCCCTAAATGCTTCAGGTCCTCTGCACTTTGGTCAGCTCTTGCCCTTCACTGGGGTGACAAATACACCCTTTGAGCTGCCTGGCTGTGCCCTATGCCCTTACTTTTACAACAGTAGGCACACCCATCACAGAGTACATGGTTTCATGTGAAACCACAGGAAACTCAGTGGTTTTAGCTATTTTAAGCCTAAAAGTAGAGAGTATTTTACAGGTGGTTTGATTTCAAGAGAGCCATACAAGAGCTTTTTCACTCTCAGGGTTGCAGCATAAAGTTATGCTAGAGCTCCAGAAGCCGCTACGAAGAGCCCAATTTTTACAATTACAAATAACACATTCAAATTCCCATGTGTTTCGGCAGCTAATTTGTGATTTATTAGTACCTGAGTTGGGAATTACTGATCCTGGCAAAACAAAATGTGTGTCAATTTACCTGGTACAGTGAATGCTACATTCCACAGCATTTATTTATTGCTCTCCCATCAAGAATGATACCACCTGCAGCAAACCGAAGGGCAAGCTTGGAAGGGAAAGAAAGACACCAGCCCACTAGCGAACCGAAACTCATTTCATATTCGGCAACCTCATTCCGGGGCCCTCTAGCCAGCAGTGTTTCTGTATGCGAAGCTGGGGGTTTTAGAAGTCTGCAAGGTCAGCTTTGTTGTAAGGGCTTTGCACAGGCTCTCTTGGTGACTTCAGACCTCAGACTGACACCCTGAGCCCGAGCTGAGCTCCTACCTATACACAGCTTTACCAAACGAGCTCAAAACTTTCCTCTCTCTTGTTTATGTTGTTCTTTCTTTGCAGTGCAAGGCTAAGGAGAGAGGACAGAAAAAAGGGCAGTGCAACAGAAAGGAAGACTCTTGCCAGGCCACCATCCACTGTTTCCACCCCCAGGGCTGAGCAGCTCAAACGAGTCCCAGCTGAGACTTGTTAGAGGGCAAGGCACGTTACTGAGACCCTCTGCTTGCACTGATCCGGCCGAGCCAGGTTAGGAGCAGCCCGGATAGTACTCTTCTTCTCAACGCGCGCCCGACTGAGCAGCTCCTTTGGCTTTACCCAGGGATCGAGTATCCTGGGATAGCCTCGGGATAACCTCGGGACACAGCATCGGGAGCCCCGCCCCGGACCGCCTCTGGCACCGCAGGGCAGACTGCTTCTAGGGCAAGCAGAGAGCCCGGGGAGCGACGGACGGAGGGGTATCACCGCTTGAAAAGGGACAAAGAAGTCTCGAAGTGCTTCGAACCATGCAGGGGTGAGTGATATAAACCTTTTAATGAGAAGAAAGGGGTGTTACAGGTGGGTTTGTACACCCTGATGTGCGTAATACGAATTTTACATATTTTTCATCTGTGTGATGCTAGAAGTGTTGCCCAGAGAAAACCTGTAATCATTTGTGAATAATGATTTGCCTGATGTGAGGGGTGAGGTGGGATAGGAAGAGAAAAAGGTGTTTTTGCTGAGCTGCAGCAGGGTCCTGTGTGTGCTTAGGTGGGCTCCCGGCCTCCCTGAGCCTGGCACGCAGAGCAGGGGGACAGTGGGTGTCAGTAAAGGCAGAGGTGAAGACTCTGCCCTTCTGGTTCTATGGAATAATTTGTCTGTGACAAAGTGTTAGGTACGGTTCTGCTAGTTGGGTAAAGTGTTGCTGGTGCTCCAGGTTGGATGCTTTTGCTCTAAGTGGTTTTGGGACTGGTTTAAAGGCCAGTACTACTTGTTAGCAGTTGTGAGTAGCCAGCTTCTTCAGTATGTATTCTGGGTTTAGAGAGAGTGGGGAGAAAAAACTACTGGGCTTGCTGATACCCCTTTTAGATTTAATATACGCTCTACTGAGCTAAACTGGTTTAGGTCCTGCCAGGTGCCTTCCTCCGCTTTATAAACTGCTTTGTAGGTTTTACAGAATGAGTTAGGCTTCCAGTTGCAATGCAGTTGTGGAGATGGGTGTAAAAAGTGTGTGTTTGTGTATGTGAATGCATGGTCCTCCATCTCAGTGGTGGGAGGTGAGGCCTGATTAGGTAAGTGCCTGCACTTGGTATGCTACTAATTGCAGCCACATGTGGGCTCAGCCTCACACCTGAAACCCCACTGCTCTTAATCATCTTCCATTTTCTTTCTAAAGACCCAAACCAGTTGGCCTAAATTACAATAATGTTCTTGAATTATCCTTTTTGTGTGTGTGTGTTTGGCTGTATAAGGGCTAGCTTTGACATGTGTGGTATGTTTAAAAGCAAGACACTTTACCTCCCTGCAGAGGTGTACTGTGTCTGCAAAAAGACTTGTGTTCTTGGCTTTTCTCTAACAAAAAGGTGTTTGTAGTGCTGTGGTTAGGTTAATTAACTCTGTGCTTTAGGGATTCCTTCTTGTTGCTTAGCACTCTATGGACTCAACTCCTTCAGGCTACTTGAAATACCCTACCTTGGATGGGTGCTAGGGAAATAGCAATTTGGTTTCTTGACAGCCATGGTCCCTTGAGGTATGTTGTTATTTTATTGTTGTGAAGAGAATTTTAAAAGCCTGTCTCTGTGCTTTCTTCCAAGGACCTTACCATGTAGACAGCTTCTGTGACACAATCTGGTAGAGCTTTCACTGAAACCATTCAAAATCATTCTGTAGACCTCAGTGGTAGCTGTGTTTGCTGTTCTGGCTTGCAGAAGTGCTTGGGAGTATTGCCACTGCCCAGGCCAATGGGATATATAGCAGTAAAAGTCTCATTATTGCTGCAGAACTTTCCAGGTGTGTGCACTGGGAAATGATTTTGATCCGAATTGTTTGGTGTTTCCAGCGGTGTTCTGTTGGCAATGGAAGCTGGTGGAGTGTTTGTTTGGGGGATTTCTGAGTACTTCAGTGAGAGAAGCAAGAAAACAGTTCTGTGTTTGCTTTCATCTGCAGCCCTGAAATGACAGCAAAGAACTTCATTTCTATTAAGAATCTTCTCCCTTGGTGTTCTGTTTTGTGTGTTCTGCCCCAGAAAGTCAAACTGCTGTTGTGAAACTCCTGCTATCCATGTGGTTTAACCTTACTAGAGAAAACCCCTGAGTGTGTGACCTCTTTCACTAGCTTACTAAAATTGGACTTTAATGGAATTGGTCACCAGCATGAAAAAAGATGGCTTCATATGAATGTTTGGGAGAGAGAAGGATGGAGAAAAAGGGTGAGGTGTAGCTCTAAGATGCTGAGGGTGATTCTGGTTGAAGGAGTGGAATTTGGTGGCCTCCAGTTCCTCTGACTGGGGTGAGCATGTTTGCGGGCTCTGCCACCTGTAAGGCAAGAGCAGATGAACCAGTAGGAACTGGTGGAAAGGTTTGACTCTTTCCAGAAGCCAGTCTGCTCACTGGCAAGAAAGAAGGTACTGGACTGGATTTTGGTATTGACTTTTCCAGGTGGCCTTCATTAAGAATTTGAAGAAAGGTAGAGAAAACTCTGGCCTGGTGTAGTTTTCTTTCCCTAATTGTTTAGGTAGTGAAGAGTAGACAGCAGGGCTGGCACAGTGTAGCTGGCTCATAGTGACATTAAATAAGAAAAACCCCAGAAGAACCTTTGTCTTTGTGGGAAACCAGTACATAAATTGCAATTTTGTTGTTATTTTTGCTGTGCTAGTATTTGATCTTGCAGAATCTGTGTGATTGCCTCTTGCCATTATCTTGCTGCTGGTGAACTCAGAAGCAAAGAAATGTGCTGTCGACTCCTTTAGGATTGATGGTGTGTTTAAAGATACTCATGTGTTTCAGTGCATGCTTTTTTTTGTTGGACTAAATCCACATGCAAAATGCTTTTCCCTGTGTTATAGTGTCTGTGAAAGGAAATTAACATTTCCCTCCCCTTTGAAGCCTGCAGGAGGCTAACTTGTAAGCTTTGACATGTATCCAAGATTTCTTTAATGGCCAGTGCTATTTAGACATCAAGCTTAGGTACATACGGTAAAATGGGGCGGAAAAACAGGTGTAACAGCAGCACCCCTCGTGAATCGTCCCTAGTCTCAGACTGCCCTCTCTTGGACATCATCAGTTGCTGCACTGGGCCGGGAGCGGTCTCTCATTGAAGAGTCATCTTTGCGTCCTGGCTTTGTAACTGACCCTTGCTTTTATATCTTCTGTAAATGTTGGTTATCCTTTTGGAGGAGTAGCTAGAAAGCTTCAAAATAATTCAAGACACTTGCTGTGTTCACCCCAGGGTAGACAACATCTTCTAGGTTATTTTTTTCCCCTTCCTTTAGAAAGAAGGGAGGTTGAGAGAAGGTTAGGGATAGAATAACCTTTCCAACCATCTGCTTAAATCTAGCAAGGGTAGAGTTCCAAGGAGCCAAAAGAATGATGTGCTCCACAATGGCCAAGCCTGGCTGAATTTTTGGAGGGATTTCGATGTCTAAGAGCTCAACACCATGAGAAATCTTGCCCTGTGTTATTAAGCAGCATCTTAAATCTCCTAGATTTTCATGATTTTGAATTGTATTCTACTTAAAAGCTTCAAGTAATAACACTTTTAGTAATGTGACCAAGGCACAAAGGAGGTATGTGGACTAGAAGTTGTCTTGGCTGAAATAACCCTGAACGGGCAAGTTAGTCTGGCAGACCTGTCATACAGCTTCATTCCGGTGCCTAGAACAGTTGATGTTTATTTCATTCACCTGCCAAAGTTAAAAAGAACTCTGCCAGGTGATTTAAGGTGACAAACTCAGTGTGGTTGGCTCAGAGAACACTCCCCTATCTTGCTGCTAAAGCTTGTCGTGATAGATTTTGGTGAGTAGCTTATTGCTTGGTTTAAGGAGAGAACTTGAATGTTTCTGCTGGCCTAGGAGGTTATCAGTTTTATTTTACTGCAAAGCTGCCCTGGAGCCGGACTTTTTGCCCCATTCCATGGGATATCCTGCGGCCAATGGGGAGATTCTTGCTTTAATCCATGTTCTTGGCCAAGCCAGATATGCCTTTGACATTGAGAGTAAGCCAATAGACAGAGAACAGTAAGGCTGGCAGAAGGGAGGCAATCCAGAGCAGTGCTGTAGGCAGCTCAGTAAGACCATGACAGCTTAAATTGCTTTCGCTTACGCTGTTTTCAGGGATGTCTTCTCAGTGAGCCTATCTACCTTCGGGTTGAGAACTGCAAAAGGCTAAATTACTTTTTGGCTTGTTTGGGGCCATGTTATTTGTCACTTCTTAATGGAATACTGGAAACTTGGATCACCCCAGCACGATCCTGTGTCTGTGCTGGACAAGGATTCAGACAAGCCTTTAGCTGTCACGTATTCCCAACAGTGTTCTTCAGTTCACTGAATTGGTATCTGTTGTCAGTTATGCTACAGCAATTCCAATGGAGAAAATGCTTTTTCTTTTCCCAGGAGAACAAGGAAGTTAATTGATTAACTCTTCTTGGCTCACCAAAGTTGTAGCATCCTTCAAAGATGTCTAACTGAAAAAAGGATGTTCTGAATCTCTGCCTCTGACAAGACTAGCTATTCAAGGGTGAAATAAGTTATTTTTCTGTGTTATTCCTGTGCAGTGAACAATACCTCTGTCTATTAAAGCTAGAAAATGCCTAGTTTTTATTCTGTTTGGACAAGCTGATGTCTGAGAACGGTGTCCTATGATGGCAGGAGCATGTTCTTTCTGGAGCTTGTAAGGGGTGGAAAATTAGTTTGTTTCTAAACCTTAGTTCAGAGGTGCTGGATATGTAACTGCTCTAATAGCTTCCTTCCCTGAAATGTTTTAACCTTCAAGCTATGATGGAATAGATCTTTTAAGATCAGTTGTTCTCCTGATCTCTGGCTACTGCAAGATTTGACTTGGTTTTGAGTTTATGTGGGCTTCAGTGGCTTGTGGCTGCTGTGGTATTTCAGCATTGAAAATGGGAATAATCAGCTAGTCAGGTATTTGCAGTGTTTAACATTCCTCGCTGCATTTTGAAGACTAGGGCAAACTGTAGTGATTTATATATAGATTTCTGGTGTTCTTATGATGTTTTCAGATCCTAGGGTTGTGACTTCTAACCAATGAAGTCTCAGTATCTTATTCTCTTGCCCCTCCCTTTTCTTGCTAGAGAGGAAAATCAACCAGGGTGTCTTTTAGCACCGGCCCCACTAAGGTGCTGGGACTGACATGGCTCTGTCAAAGTCCTCTCTCCAGTGCCCTCTGCAGTGTGACATGCTATGGCTCCTGCTTTTCAAATAAGCTGATAAGTAAGGAAGGAGGCTTGTCCTCTGCAAGCAAAATTTTTTCACACTGTCCAAGTAACTTTTTTACTCTTGCCCTTCAATCACCAAGCCTCCTGGTTGATGTTCATTGTTTCTCCCTTCTAGTGTCATTTTTCATTCACAGCCCCAGTAGCTCTTTGGGGTCATTAATATCTCAGTCTCCACTGTTCCTCCACATCAAAATCCAATTTCACATAAGTGCAGATAGGGACAAGGAGCAAGAGGGGCAAGGATGAGGTGGTAGTAACCTGGTGGGGATAGCAGTTTGGTGGACTGAAAGACTTGCTGGGAATTGTTGCTCTGGGAGACACATCAGATGGCAGCATTTTGCCTTATTCCCTGTTGCAGTAGGAGGGCAGCATGTAGGTGCTTTGGACCTTCTGAAGGGTAATGTCCTTGCAGTCTCCCCTGTGGTGACATGAGAGCATCTTACAGGGTTGGAAGGTTGTTTAGCTGTCCAGTGATGGAAAGGCTTCCATAAAGCACTCCCCTTGGCATCACTGCCCCCAGGGGGCTGTACAGAAGACTTCTGCTGTGATTTGAAAAAGTTCCCTGTCAGAGAGCAAGCAAGGGAGATCAGTGTCAGTGGAAAGACCATGTTTTATAAAAACAGAAAAAGGCAGCTCAGGAGAGGGGTTTCAGTGGGGCACAGCTACAGGCTGTGCTGTGAGATAAAATGTGACTCCTGGATTCCTGCACAGCCCCTTGTGTTTAATGATGTGAATGAGCTCTGACTGCAGCCTGGCCTTCCATGAGGTATTGAGGCTGACTTCCCTTTCCCAACCTATTGTCAGGACTCTTTCAGGAACCTAATACCCCTATATCTGTCAAAATAGGATTATGAAATTGGGAAAATAGGACCAAATCCCCTCTTGTAAGAGGGACGAGGATCACAGAAATTACAATATTTGCTGTTTCCACTTCAACTGATGTGGTAAGAACATTTTTCTTACAACAGCTCAGTCTTTCTCATGATTGAGTATGGTTTTTATTTTTAACTTGATGATGTATTTTGGTATCAGCCTGCAGGTAAAATGTGTCTGAAAATCCTAAGTCAGTATCTTTAACAATTGTATTTCACACATGATATAAAAGCATCCATACAAAACTCATTCAAGGAGTGGAAAGCATTTAGTTTCCTCCCTGTGGGCTCTGTCCCTGTGTGTCTGCAAGACAAGCATCAAAAGAGTAGCAGAGCCAACCAATGATGTTTTAATCCAATTGGCTAGTGATCTGTTTCACTATTGATATATCTCTCCCAGTGACCCTTTTTGTCCTTTGCATGTCTGGGTAAGAAATAGTATTAGCATGGATGTGGCTTCCACTAGCCACTGCAGGTTGACTGACTGCTTCCAGCCAAAAAGTGTCCCAGCAAAGTTCTTCCTTTGCTCTCCCCAAATGAGGCATGAATTCGAATATAGCTCATCCCAGCTGCTATTCTCGAGCAATGCGTTGGGTTTTTGTTATCTGAGATCTTTCCATGTGTCAAATCTGATTGAAATCATCTAACAGATTTAAAAACAGTAGGAGCAGATGAGATGAACAGACTGTAAAAAACCATACCTTGTTTTATAAACGGACTGAAAACCTAGTGGAGCTCAGGGATCCTTTTGTAAGTAGTCTCTTCTACTGGAAGTTAGCTGAATAATTAAAACCATTTGACTCTGACACACGTGCAAATACAGAGCCAGGCCTGGAAACTGATGGAGAAGGCGGAGCATCCACTTTGCTCGCCTCTGCAGCCGATCCCCAGGAGGTGGCAGTCTCTGCTAGCAGGAGTGTATCTCCGGCGGGCAGATGGATGCTTTTCGTTCAGGTTCATTCTGTTCTACGTTCTACATTGGTTGGGTTTTTCTCTCCTTCCCTCTTCCCCCATAACCTTTATCTTTCCACCGAGACCAGCAGCCTGTATATGTGACAAATATTTGTCTAGCACTGTAAATGCACACAGGCTTAAAAATAACCTTTGAGTTAAACCAGAGCAGATTCCCACACAAAAAGGAATTAAGAAAAAGAAACCCCTAACTAAAACTAAGGTGTCTAAACAGAAATTATTAGAATGCATGCTATAAATGCTTCATCTCCGCATCTGTGGCTGGGCTTCCACAGCTTTTTAAAATGTCGTTACAGCTACAACTGTTCCCTAAACACAGTGCCAAAAGCCTGGAGCTGTGCTCCAGTTATAAGGAAAGTTTCCTGACTTCTTCAGAGTTTGCTCTGTTTGGGGTGAGATATGAAGGCACTGATGCTTTCTCTGTGCCATAATTCAGGCCCTGTGAGACTGGCGCTTTTTGCTTACTGATGGTTTTCTGGTGGAGCTCTATTTTATTTCCCTGCCTGGATTCTACAGCTCTACAGGGACAGCTTCCATGACTTGCTGTGGGGTCTGACAGCAGCAACAAGCCTGTGGGTCCTCCTGCAATATCTGGCCAGTAGCCTTCAAGCCATGAGGGGGAATAGAGTTCATACCCAGATGTTTCCACCCCTCACCCCCATCACATCCTTGATACACGATTTCCTCATCTAATTCTGTGTTCTTCTTGATGAAGAGCTCAGTGAATCTAAGGAAAGGAGTGGAAAGCATCTGCAAAAGCAGCTAATTCTGGCCTTCCACCTGGGGACAGAAATGCAAGTTTACCTCTTGGGGCACTCAAGCATATGTGCTGGTTGTTGCTTAAAAACAAATGGAAAAACTGACTTTCCAGAATGGATCTTCTGCACTTAGGAGCCTGACAATTATACTTCAGGCCCTTTTTGAGGGCTAAATTAACAAGGATACCTACAGAAAAATTCACTGGGACTAAGTTGCTTCAACTGTGCAGACATTCTAAAGTACCTTTGTCTTTACAGCATGACAATTTCCATGTCAGGTAGATAGGAATAGAGGTTCATTATATGAAGAATTCAGACTAGCATGATGCCGTTAGAAATTCCATTTAACTAAGCTGTTCATATCAATGAGTCTGTTCTAGGACTGTTTTCTCTTAAAAACATACTAATTGCTTAAGTATCTGATTTACCTTCACTCAAAAGTTATATGACTTAGAATGAAAACCTGGGTTTTGTTTGGTGTGTGGCATTGATTATTTCATTGAGTTTGTTTAAGAATGTGTTTATCTGCCATACCCTGAGCACTTGATGAGTACAATATCCAGGTGTTTGCCTTGCTACTGATTTTTGGAAGAGCCTTTGGTTCTACTGTTGCCTGCATTGAGGCTTCAGACAATGGCATAAGTAGTCCAAGACCAACAGCACAGAAAAGGGCCAAGAACAGCTCCACATCTGAGGGTAGATTAGAGCTAGAGAAGATTTGGATCAGAGCAGCAGTAGCTGTCAAAGGCACCGAACAACTTCTGTACAGTGGTAGGTAAGCTTGGGACTTTCTTGGGAAAGAAGCTACTGAGAGAGGATGGACAAGTCTTTTGACACCATAGGGAAGGAAAAGATTGACAAGGAATTGGTTGTTTGCTGCTGCTTATGAGATCCAGAGGATGTGAAAAGCTATAGGAGGTTTGGGGTTTAAAGCAAGGGGAGGTGGTTTGTAACTTCACCTAAGTTGTTGAGCAGAGGCTTGATGTGCTAGAACTTCATGTAGGTTCAAGAGTTCTGGGTTTAAGGAATCTCACAGAGACCTATGAATGGTGTTGACCCTGGCAGGGTAACCTGATGAGCTGTTACCACATGCTTGTGCTAGGCATGTTTTTTCCCCAAGCATCTGGTATTTGCTGGCATCAGAAACAGGCTAAGCTAAGGTGCAGAGACTGATGTGGCCAAAAGATGGTCTTGTCCACTATGAGTGTTGTGATTTTTGAATGCCATAATAACTAATTTTCATGTGGATAAGAACCAGTTTGAAAGTCAAATGAGTACAGACTTCAAGGGGTTTTGTTCTCTTTCTTTTTAAGCAATCACAACTTCTAAGGAACTTTCCTACTTTTAAAGAAATATTTGACGTGTAATAGGAAATGTGATGATCTGGATTATTTCACAATCAGTGTAGAATTTGATTCCTTTTTTCTACCCTCCCTCTTTCCTTGGCTTGGCACGCTGCAGTTCCTCGCTGGGGGCCAGATTCTGGGAGATGAATGTCCCAACTCCCACAGAAAGTTTCCTGGAGACACTTGGCAAAGGAAAAAAACATTTTTTTTAATTATTTTTTCTTTTAGAGTTTTTTTTCTTTGCCTTTTTTTTTTTTCTCCTCTGTCCTTTAACCGATGGCGTTTGTTTTGCTCATGTCTTGATTAAACCAAGAAAAGAAAAAGACCAACAACAAAACCCAGCTAGCTGGTTCCGCCCTTGTGGAGAGAAAGTACAGTGTTCGTGTTGGCCTTGCACACGTTGCAGCGAGTTGCTTAAATGCAGGCAAACTGACACTGACAATACAGACATTGATGAAAGTGTTTCCTCTAAAGTTTTTCAAAACTCTCATTTTCTTTCTTTCCCAGTTAAATTTCTGTGTGCTTTTTGTCAGCTGGCATTCAAGACCCATTAAGCTGCTAGAAGCCTACTTGGTTAGGTGCCATCTGATCTTCCCAGAGTGGTGGAACAGTCACTGATCTTTGTCCCAAAGATTTTTGGTTTACATTAGATGAGAATCATAGAGTGGTTTGGATTGGAAGGGACCTTGAAGGTCATCTAGTCCCTTCTTTATAAAACAAAACCCAGCATATGAACCACTCACAACAACAAAACCCAGCCATAAGTTGCAAGGCATTAATTGAAGTTACATAAGTATAACCTTTTCTCTTTGTTATATTTCTATAATCTGCTAGGGAATAAATTTCCTAATCAGATAAGGAAAGGAATGAATGTTAAATGCACATTGCTTTAAAATAGACCTGGAGTTTTAGTTTCTTTGGATCTCTGTTGCAAAGATGTTTGGATCAAAGCTTATTTCTTTAATGACAAATAAATTGCATTAAACACAATTATATGCCTTTCATGAAGATTCAAAGACAGAGCTTGTCAGCCATGCAAATATTTTGGTACATGCATTACAGGTTTCTTCTGGGCTGGGCAACTTCTAATTTAATTTAAGAAATGAGTGGGGGAGAATCATATTTATAACAATAAAATCACTGTTTCAGAAGAAAAGAGTCGGAGCCTGTTTACCGCCTTCAGTGGGCCTTAGATCAGAAGCAAACTTATCTGTTATCTCTAATGCCCTTAAAATAATTGTAATAAACTTCCTTTTCTTCTCTTCAGTATTCACATGGAAAATCTTGTAATCTCTGCTAATTCTGAGGCAACAATTTCCCTGACTTTATTAGAAGGTTTCCAGAACTGTGTTAATGAAACAATGAGACATGACAGATTGGGTGTTATGGTCTAATAATGATCTGCCTTGGAGGTTAATGGCATTTGGCTTGCAGCCGCCTGGTAATAGGCAGTGTGTGCACTAACTGCCCAGGTGTAGCATTATTAATTCACTTTGGTTCACTCCAGGCTGTATGCGCATCATCTAAACATTTGGCCCGTTGTTCTTCAGCTCCAGCATAGCCTGGTGTTTGAGGAGAATGGCAAGATTTTGCCGAATATGGGTAATATATCTCACAATAGAATCATAGAATAGTTTGGGTTGGAAAGGATCATAGGATTATCTTGTGCTATACACCTTGAAAAAGCTCCAATTTTGACAATTAAACCTTGAGGATGAAGGGGCTGAAATGCTATGGGAAGCAAGTGAGAGCACAGCCTGCTCTCAGGCTCCCCTTCTCCAGAGCTTGGAGGCTTTACAGGTGAATTCACCTCAGCCCTGGGATGGGAATGAGCAGGGGCAGCACAGGGCTGCATGAGGCAGGACATGCTCATAATGACACTGATGTGGTGGTGTATGTCTGTATGTACCAAGGCAGTGTGCACTCACACACATTCTACTTTTTGGTACTTGAATGATTGTTGTTACTGCAAGGAGAGGTAACAGCATGTGACTGCTGAACAACATATATGTAATTAGCTCAAACTCAGTGGAGGGGAACGCACTTTTTGTTCAGCTGATGTGTGCTCCTTCTGGAAGAGGAAGAGGCCCAGGGGCTTAAGAACAAACCGTATATGTAATTTCCTTGGGTTACAATGCAAACCCTCCTCCAAATCCTTTTGCTATAGTAAAAATAAGAAAACTGAAACCAAACCGCCTACATATGATTGCATTAACATGGCCAAACCGGCCTGGAGGTATGAAGTAGAGCACTGAGTACATATGCTGCTGGGTGGGAATGACGCAGATGCTGCTCTTGAATGAGACGCCACCGCCTGCAGCTTTTGATTTTGTGAGTTAACTTAACCCAGGAGCTACCCTGCATCTGGTGGAAAAGGGCCCAGAAGAGCAAATTCAGACCTGATTCTCACCTGATGAATTTTGTTTCTGGATAAACAGGCCTGGGACCCCAGCATTCATTTCAGATACTGCAGCTGCTATCATGCTGAATATGTAGAGAATGAATATTTCTGTACTTGAAATCAGTTGCTTAACTAAGAAACGCTTCCAGGCTGAAATGCCTCCTCTGTTCGGAGGCAAAGGGCTACAATAGTGCTGTATATTTGGCTTGATGTTTGTCTAGTAACGTGATTTCTTATGCCATGTTTTTTTGTTTTATTAGTGGTTAAAATGGGAGTTTTTCTTAGCAAACATATAACTAGACTCTGCGGTGATGTTGTCTGGTGATGAAAATAGCCTCTTATATGGGGGGGAGGAGAAACTGAGTTTATAAAGCAAAACAAATCTCTTAAACACTATCTAGGAAAGGATACACAACCAATTTGGAGTGAAGAATATTAAAATCTCATAATTCCTGGCCAAATTCTTTCTGCTGAAACTTCAGTTCCTGAAAAGAGCGAAGATGTTGCTCCTGTGAGGTTGCTGTGGCTGTGTTTTCCACGTGCACCAGTGTCTGAGGGGGTGTCTACACAAAAGCAATGTCTGCAGCCTAACCACATGGGAGACCAGGTGTGCTGTGGGGTGACGGGGGCTCAGGAAGCCAGAGCTCTATTTCTGTCTTTGTCAGGGACCTGGCGCATGACCTGGGGAAAGGCACTCTGCTTCTCCCTGCCTGTGTTTCCTTTCCTGTTTGCATACCCTGCACACTCTTCAGGCAGTTTTCTCTGACTCTTTTTGGTGTTGATCGTCTACTTCTCATCTCTGAAGGGCTGCTGTGGACCTTAACATCTGATGGTGGATAAATCAAGAGATGGGGATGTCCATCATGATCCCAGTCAGGGGTTTGCCTGTGAACAGCAAACACGTCTGCTCCTTCCTGTGAAAAATAGATGGTTCTTTCTGTCATGACTGTTAAGTTACTTTTTCTCCAGTTAAATTGCCTTGATTTAAGTTCCAGAGAATTACTAATATTTTTTTAAAGGTCATAATGGTCTTGAAGGTATAGTGCTGAAACAATAATTTGTTGTGTAAAGGTCTCTTGATGATACGAGTACATTATGAAGCATCCTTCTATGGTGTAGTGACAATAATTTATGTGTGAGTAATAGTAATTCAGAAAAGAACTGGGGGGAAACTATACCACCAGGGCCTGAGATAGGTGAGGCAGCTGCATACCCAGATCCAGCTGACAGTGAGGCTGATGATGTATTCCCAGGCATTAGTAAAGGCTGCATCGATCTTCTCTATCTGGCTGATCAGGAGAGGTCCTTTAATGAGAGGTGGGGAAAAAAAGAGGCATATTTCTGATCCTGGTTGGAGTAGCCAGCTACCCTGTGGTTCTTACCCTTAGAGATTCCCCTGGCTCCCAGTCTGATATCCTCTCCTCACCGCCTCACTCTTTGCTTACACACACATTTCCTCGCACACCTCCACTTACTCCCTGGACACATGGTGCCACTCATGGTCTGACTCCAGTAGTTGCACTCAGACTCCCATACGCACACATGCACACACATGCACAAAGCAAATGGAGTCTCTTGCCCAGTAAAAGAGTTAGAAATGAATTTAATAAGATGGGGCATGGTGCAGCCAGACAAGTGCACCGAACAGTCAACTTATTACATGTGACAACTTTTTTTTGTCCCCGTACCTCTCCATTTTCCCTGCACTTGTTCATTCCCAAATAACCTAAATCTATCCCCTTTCCCACCTCTGGTACCTTCCCTAAACATTCTGTATTAAGTCTTGTAAAATCTCAAAATGCTCTTCTCCCATATATCATAATATGTCCTCTACCCCCTTCCATCCAAAAGGAGCTCTAGTGTTGACTCATCTTTATGCCTGGACACTCAGCTAGGGCTGAGGCCTTGCTGGGACAGTATCAGGAGATGCCCAGGCAGTGTGTCCTATCTTCCAAGTCCTTACTTTGGGTTTCTGCCTGCCCTTGTGCTTCTGTGTTCCTCTGGGATTGCGGGGATCAGGCTGTGGTGGGCTGATGGCTCCTGTAATGGCCTTGGGAATAGCTAGGGCAAGGTATTAGCTGGATTTCCCCTCCTGCCACAAACTCTCTGTGCTCATTTGGGCCTGTGCAGATGAATTTTTATCACATATCATAGAACTCCTAAGGTTTTCTTTGTAACTTCATAAATGGCCAAGGAAAATGTGAGTAAGCAGGAAAACCCAAATCTGTAGTTGCCTAATTCATGGCCACCCAATATGCTTAGTGCCTGAGAAACACATGCATCATCCTTGTCAAAACCATACAGTGAAACCTAAGGCAAAACAACTTTTCTGTATTAATGACTCATCTCTTACTTGCTTTTTTTAAGTATCATTTTTCAAGCCTCAAGTACAAAACCATAATTAGTACGCAGAGCAGATACAGCAACTTCAAAACCAGAAATCAAACAATTAACCCTGAGGCAACATAACCACATCTTGGTTGTCGCTATTGTGTTACAAAGGCAGTAAAGATACACGGAAATGTATGGCTTCATGGGAAGATGAGATAGGAGGCATTTATGAAGGTTAACACAATTTCTGTGCAAAAATTGAAAGGCTTTATCTGATGATGGTAACAAACTCCCAGTTTTGTCCTTGTGGCAGGTTAGGTTGCTTAACCTGCAAGTTATTTTTAGGGCTGTTGTCTGCAGCAAAGTGAGAGCTAGCAGGTTCCTTCTTCAACTCCTGTATGAAGCTACCAAATTCTTCTACATGCTACCAACCTTCTCGTCAGCCTGGGCAAACACCAGGCCAGAAAACAAGTCTATTCTCCACCCTCAGCTTTTGTGGAAATGGCTTCTTTTGCAAATAAAAAAGCAAGCTGGAGGAAAGGCACAAATCGTGAATCTTTCTGTTCAGTGCAATGCTGGGGGGTGGGTGGTTGTTCAGCACAGAGCAGCCTCTTCCAAAGAAGCCCTTACTTCAGTTTGAGTGGGCTGAAAGCAGGGCAGTGATTGGTCAGAGTTCATGCAGGACCTGGGTGTGGACATGCAAAGGGATTAGTGATTGCGAGCCAGAATCAGATAATTGGGTAGTATCTCAGGTCTTGCTCATGCTGACAAAAAAAAGCCCAAACCCAAATTGCGTAGTCTCAGCTATTCCAGAGAACTGTATTTTATGTAACGCATGAATACAGTTGAACTGGTATGCCTATGTTGTGGTATTTTATATTAGAGTATCTTTCCCATCCGTTCCTGTACGTGAAACCGTGAACAATGCTGGCAGAAGATACTTCAATAAAGCTATTTGCATGTCACTGTACCAGTGGTCTCAAACAAATGCGCTTTGTCACTGCCAGTGACTGCCTGATATTCAGGGAAGACCTAGTGTGATGGCCCTTTGACTGCATATGGGCATCAGCACGTACAAAGCCTTTAAGTGAAACCCACCCCAGCCACAGTCATCCCCCTGTGCTTTGGTGCAAAAGGAGCTAGGTGTGTTGCACAGGCAGGGAATGGAAATCCAGCTCTGCCCCTTCAAGGAGCTCTGAAAAAGGAATGAGTGGCGGTGATGATAAAGTCAAATGGGTTACTGGGGGAGTAGTAAAGTGTGGTTGCAAAACCTGGTCCTGATGTGTAACCTGGAAGAAGGAAACTGTATTAATAACAACTGAGGCACGATGGAAGTGAAGGATAGTGTAAACGACTCTGCTGTTTCTAATAAATATCTTGTATTTTCTTACTGAGATTATTTTCCGGGTACAAACCCATAGGAGAGGCGTTAGAGCTACTCTATGAGGTGCCTTCTGTCCTCTCCCCAGATAGGATTTACTTGTATTCTTCTGAGCAGTTGTAGATGAATACTGTGATGTTTACCCTTGGTGAACTTGTTATCTGTGATAATCTGGGTAAAGCAACAATGCTTCAAAGCAAAGATAAAACATATTTTTTCCACCTGTGACCTATTACTCCACTCTATATTTATTATCCTGTATTTTGACCAGGTAGTTTCTAATGTCTTTTCCCTTCTTCTGATAAGACAATTTATAGGTTTAATTGAGGTTTTCTGAACTGAAAACTGATGCCTAGCATCTTTTTTTTTTCCCACGAGAACCTCTCACTCTGTGGTTGTTTGAGGAAGTTGACTTAAGCAATTTAAAATGTAGTCGTGGCTTATTTAGAAAAGGACCCTGGCCGTTAACACAAAAATATATGCCTAAATATGCTAACAGGTGCAAGAGCTGTCTAATCACATGATGCCTACAGGAAACCTATTAACCATAGTGTTTGGGTTAAAGACAGGTCATGCTGATCATTACATAGAGAAATTCAAATATTTTACTATATCCTTTTTCTTTTTCTCTTTTTTTCCCCCTCAGTTTTTCCTGCTACTGCCCTTGCTTACAGTTTTCTATATTCTAGAGTTAATATGAAAGGTTGTGACACGGATTTTAATCAGCGACAGTCATAGCTGTAGTAGGAGCAGAAATAGAGGTGTGAGGTTAAGCAGATGTCAACATTCATTGTGAACTTCTGTGCTCTTTCAGGTCACAGCTTTCAAATACTTTCTAAAACTGCTGAAATAAAGCTCCTGAAAACATATTGTGAGAAATCTGAAGTTGTCCAAGTTATTGCTGAGATTGCCTTTGGCTCTAGAAGCCTTGTGTAAGGCACTGTCTGGGTTTGCTTCTTGAGGGCAAGGAATTTGCTTCTTCATTGTATGGAAAACACACACATGCACATCTTTGGAGTAGATTTCAACATTAATGAGGATGGTTCCTCTTCTATACTACCCGTTCTATCAGGTCTATAGTCTGGGCCCATCTCAAAGCTTTCTAGCAGCTGAGTGAAAATCTGTCTGCTTTCTGCATCACAGATTTCTGTAGGCAGGGGAACCCTGGTGATTCACCCTTGGCTGTGACCTAAAGCATTTCATGCCCTTGATTTTGATGTGCTTGTTGGTTGAATGTTCAATGTGAAAGCTACCATTTTTCTCTGGTTTTTTTGGGGGTGGGTGGTTTTTGTTTTTCCATGATGGAGCATGCAACTACATAGTGATGTTTCTGGTTGAAAGTGAAAAATCCCAAACAGCCTTCTCCAGCATCTGTCCTTCACAAGGCAGGGAGCACTTCTGCCTCTCTGCAGCAAAGACAGTGCTTCTCAGAGCTTAGGCTGGCTGCACTCGTGTAGCAGGGCCAGTATGTCAGCAGCAGACAAGATACAGGTCATTCTGTCCTGCAAATGGAAAAAGATAAGTGAATCATCTTGTTAGAACGCTTCTCACTGTGCTAATCTTCCATTGTCCCCAGCCGGACAAGGTGACATGAAGAGCAAGATTTGCCTTCTGCCATGGTAGGGCGGCTTCAAGCCTGTCTGGTCTTCGTCTAATGGCTAAACTGGCCTAGGGTGTATTCTTGGATCTCAGTATCTAAATCTGCATTGCAGTTAAAATGTATCGCTTAGCCAGTTTGTGCAAATAGAAGTTGCTTGGTGTTTCCCTTAGGATTGCAACTGTCTTATTCCTTTCAATATCAGGGTGGAAAAATTGGTGGTGGGGTAGAATAAGGTAGAAAATATGAAAGGTGGACTTAAGTGCCAAATCTATAGATTTTATGGCTTCTTCCTGAGGCTGCTTCTTTGCAGGGTGGGAGCATGTGAACAGCAGTTCTGTGATGTTCCATAGCTTTGGCAATCTTTCATTATAAACCATTTCGCTTGGTGTAAGAACCCAAGCACAGTAACATTGTAGTATGAACACCTAACCTCTGTTCCTGCACTAAAAGGTTTTCCACTTTAAACTGTCATACATGGATTTTCAAACTGCAAGTGTCTAACAGTATTGGTAGGAAGTGATGATCTAGTGATTAAGGGATTAAGATGCATCCATGGATAAATCTACATTTGTCTAACACAAAGAATCGTAGAATGGTTTGGGTTGGAAAGGACCTTAAATATCATTTAGTTCCACCCCTGCCACGGGCAGGGACACCTTCCATTACACCAGGTTGCTCCAAGCACCATCCAACCTGCCTTTGAACGCTGCCAGGGATGGAGCATTCATAACTTCCTTGGGGTGCTTGTTCCAGGGTCTCACCACCTTCACAGTAAAGAATGTCTTCCTTATATCTTCCATAAAAGCACTATGCTAGTATAGAAAAGTCAATATAAATGGTGAATGGCCGATAATGTATTTGGCCTCCTGGAATAGGGAAGGTATTTTGTTACAAGGTGCACAATACAGCTTGGTTAAGCAACATATGTGAGCCAAGAGGCCTGGGACAGGTGACCTTGTAGGTGTATGAGATAGCCAGTGAGCCTGAATGTGGGCATCTGCATAGGCATGAATCTAGTTCATGTGGTTCACTGCATGTGAATCAGCATTGAGACATGACTACTAAAAGCAACAGATGTATCATAAGATACTAAAGCCAAGTATGAAAAGTATTTGAATGTTGCTATGGTTCTGTTGACACAAAAAAAATACCTTTGTGCTCTACTGAACCCATGCTATTCCACAGTTTTTTCATTTCTTGTTTCCAAACACATAGCCCATCTGATAGAAGTTCAGTATTTTAAACAATTGGGAAACATTACATAAGTGAAGAGACAGACAGCTCTGAAACACCTGACTTGGAAAGACATAAGAGTTTGCTTGTAAACTGGAATCTGGGTGTGGTTCTCCCATCCACACTTCTTTTGTGTTTAAAGCAATAGCGGGTTGCATAGGTATTCACCTGTGTCCTGTAGATATGCACAATAAAAACAATTTGAGAGGTATTTTTCTTATTCCACCCTGACAGCTGTGTTTGGGAGAAGAGTTTAACAATGTGCTCTTCAAGTTCATGGCCTTTAAATGCTCACTGTGAATACCGAAGTTGAAAGAACATTTGTACACTTTATAAGGAGAAATATTACATAGAGCATTTCAGTCTCTAGCTACTTTGTCATATTCAGTAATGACCCATGCTTATTTTCACTTTACTTCCAGACAAACTAAGGCAAAAGAGTCTGTGTAATTTCCTTTCTGAGCTACCTTGGAGCTTTATGCTAGTGTAAGGGAAAAATTTCAGTCTTGCAAAAAGAAGTCTGCTTTACATCTTATATCTGTTTATATTTTAGCTGTGAACTAAATATAATAAAAAAATGCTTCTCTGACCAGGTTTGAATAATTCTTGGCTTTTTTTTTTTCCATGCTTATGGCAAAGGAGGTAGGATTACTAACAAAGTCTCCACAATGGTTTGACGACGTACTTACAGAAAGACATTGCATATGAAGACATTCTAGGATCAGTAACGAAAAGAAGAATAGCTAGGTTAACTGAAGTGGTTTATAGCATTGAAATACTTTGTAAGATATAAGAATCCCCAGTGGGCATAGGAATGAATGAGATCACTTGCAGGTATAGTCTCTTCCCATTCCCAGGAAACCATGGTTAGCCTGTGAATTGAAGCCTGAAAAGTCTTGAATGGGACCAAAAACACAGGAGGTGAATAATTCATCTTTGCAAACTCTCCTAAATTTCAAAGTTAATGTTCGTACTTGATAGAAAGAATACAGTTTTGAATTTGGGCTAGTAGGTCTCAACTCTGCACTGGAGCTGATTTTTTCACAGGGTACATAGAAGAGAGTAGATTTATGGGGTGTAAAGGAGGTAGAGGAATAGCTCTGGCAATGCTTTTACATCCTTTTGTCCCCCAATAATAAGGTTATGTAGATGAACCTAATGAATAAAACCAGAGACAATTTATGGATATAAGATATCCACAAATTCAACACAGACAGGCATACCTTTGGCAATGAACTGTGATTGATGTTTGAGCCTGGGTGGTAGGATCATTTTTGACAAAGAAGAGTTCATGTTCAGAAAAGATGTGAAGAACTTGGATGAAACCTGCTTACTGGACAGGAAGCCATGTGAAAGTAGGGAATAATCTCCAGCTTGCTTATTTACCAATAGATGTTAAACCGTGTAACACAGTTATCACCTGTCCAGCAGTTTCTTAGCAGGAGTTTGCTTAGTCCTTTTCCTCCTCAGCTTCTTTCAAAACCAAATAGGCAAAATTAGCAACAAATTAGCTAGTCCAAAGATCTTTCATCTTTTTTCATCATGACTGTATGTGTTTTATTGTGTCCTTGTGCATACCACCAAAATCAAAGACAGGCCGTTCCTCAGGGCAGTTCAGTGGTGGCTTTGAGTAGCCCTGTGTAATCATCTACCTCTTATCGCTGCCAGTAGGGTGAACCAGGAGAAAGATTGGTATTCAGACAGTAAAGTTTGGAAAGGGTGTTTTTATGAATACTGTATCCAAAATACTTATAGAGTCTTCTCTTGAGAAGACAGCTCTTGCTACTTAAGTCTAGGAGGGATTTTTCTAGTCTATAGTTTATCTTTGGTAATTGCTGTTTATTATATGAGTAAAAAAGGAACATACCAGAAACTGTGACTCCTAACATCTTGGGCAGTTGAGCGCTCTAAGTGATAATTATGCCCCTGGCAACAGGTTAAGCCAGATGTTCAGGAGCAGCTGCTATCAACCTGTTTGCAAAGTTAGTTGTTTCATGGTATGATGGAATGATTCTTGACATCTTTCTAGGGGAAGAGGGCATAAAATTGTGGGTAAATTACGCTGAATATAAGATACAATGATATGCCATGGTGATAGAAATGTGCATCAGTAATGTTGAATGGAGAATCTTGAAAATGACTGCAGCTCTGCACAGGATAGAAAGATA
>WYDI02004671.1:0-17041 GCA_009867235.2 Psittacus erithacus
AAGTTAGAAACACAGTGCTGCACCAGCCACTAAGAAGGAGAAAAAATGACTGCTACTGCTGAACCCATGACAATGACTGGACAAGGCCCTGAACAACCTGATTTTAGTTGGCACTGTCTTGCACTGTGATCTGGACCAGCTGACCTCCAGAAGCCACTTCCAAGTTAAATAATTCAATCCTGATTCTATCATTTGGTCTATTTTGGAAGCAGTACCAAGATCCACTTGCCTTAGACAGCTACAAGATGAATTAGTTTACTTCTTTTACAAGTGAGTTGTTGGATCTATACCATCTGCTTAGCTACAGAGTCCTCTAGCATCCTCTACAATGCTTTGTCAATTTGAAATCCATGCATAGTAAGCATAGATACAAGCTCTAGTCTTAATTCTTTCCCATTTTCTCTTTCAAGAAGTATTAGCTTTTAAGATACTGTCGGTTCTTGTGCTCTTACCCCTCCACCACACATTTATGAAAAAAACCATATAGTAGATGACTTTTCAGGAGAATACAACAGCATTACAGATTTTAGAATATGTACCTTCACAGTAATAGTAAAAAAAAAAATCAACCAATTTTTTTAGTATCACTGAAACTACTTATGTGTTCTCCCCCTAAAAAAAAAAGAATACTACATTTTCTTTTTTTTTCTGTCTAAAGGTTCTTCATAGAGAATGACTTTATCATTCAAGGTGAGAAAAATCAAATAGCTAGAAATTCCAACATGCAATTTGTCTTCATTTCCATGTTGCCATGAAATTGCAGTATCTCTTACCACCATGCATGTACATCTGTTTGTTTGAACTTAGAATAGGTTATCACACCTGATCCTTTGATAGGGTCTGAGTAACAATAGTTTAGTAAAGCCTTATGCACTGGTCTGGAAAAAGTAATCCTACAGCTACAAACAAGAAGTTGTGTCCTCTTTGCAATAATAAGAAACAGCCAAATGTTTCAGACACACATACTTAATGATAAGTACCTGAAAAGTTCATAATTTTTAAAAACTCTTATCTAAAAGGAATTGTAAATTTTTTACTAATTACATTTCTGTAACTTAGAAATTTCAGTTGCATTTTCTTTTTCTTTGTTTTTGGGATGAGAAGTACTGTGAAGTAACTGAAGCTAATATGCTGCAAAAACTCTTAAAATTGTTGCGAAGCCAGATAAAAACAACATGAAAAGATCATTAAAGCAAGCAAGATCTAGCATGTGTCATGGACAGACTGGAGCTGTGCCTTAGCTGCCTGAGCAGCTAACTGTTAAAGAGCAGCATTAATTCTGCTCATAGTTGTATATGTACAGCTCAGCATAAATGGATGTTGCATGCAGACAGCCAACAGCAAAATCTGGTACAAAATATTTCAAATGGATGAAAACATATTGGACTAAAAAAAGCCTCCACATTTTCCAAGTTAAGTAATAGACTAAAACCAGCTGTATTCATAACCACAGAAAAAACATTCAACATTAACGTCCCTAATTTCAGTAAGACTATTAGGAATATTGGCATAACAGAAAAGCTACAGAGCACCCAGGAGTGAATGACCCACATAATGTAATTAAAACCAGTACTAAATAAGCCACTGAAAAGGAATAAACACAAGGAGGTTATTAATTAGAAGTTATAATACTCTCAACATACAAACTGGCAGCACAAGTTAAGCTCAAGAATTACCTTCTTGGTTTTCAAACTGTTCTGACAACAGATGGTAGCAGCAGCCTACACTGCAAACTGCTTTGATTTCAGGCTTGGCAGTGAAAATTCGTAGTGTATTTGCAGCAAGATCACCACAGGTATGTAGACCTACCATCACACAGTCCTAAGAAGAAAAACAAAAAAAACAAAGCAACAATAAAGCATCTCATCTTCAACTGAAAGAGCATGAATAACAACAACAAATTTCAAAACCCAATTATATTGCAAATGATTATTGAGCTGTAAGGTTTAAATATGCAACTCCATGGGGACTCCTGCTGTTCTGTTCTAGAATTTTCCAATGCATAATAAAAGCTCTTCAGTGCTAGGAAAACATGGTGCATTGCCTCTGTGGAGAGAAAGACTGCTCAGTGCTTTGTTCAGGTAAGGAACAACCCATCTATGCACTCTACCTTCACCAGTCATGAGGAAGCAGAAGTTCAAGATGATAAATAGCAGCTGGTTTACTTGCATGGAAGGGAACATCTATGAGTTGACTGGACATGGGCCATTTCTCATGTCCTTCCTAGCTTTTCTGTCATTGTTCATAATACTACTGCTACTTCCTTTTCTTACTTGGGATTTACTGCTATAAATCTGGCTGGACCTATTTATGGCATTTCTGCTACTTTAAGTTGTTGAAATAAAAACCACTTCCTAAATATAGAAATAATGTGAAAAGCAGGCTTCGTTTATTTCCAAAACGGTAGTTCTGCCTCAGTTTCGCAGTATGCCTACTACTTTTCAACAACAAATGAGCATTTTCTTTTATAACACAGAACTTAAGCTTCAGATGCTCTGTATTCTATTGCCTGCTTTCCTTTTTTTCTCAATTTCCCTTTCCCTCTATTTCTCCATCCAAATTATCCCTCTTCTCATCTTTCTTATCAAGATATTTCCCTTTTGGCATTATTAGTTGGAATCTATTGGAATCTAATCAAAACAACATGGCATTGCTTTGAATTTCAGCCTTATTTATTAACAAGGTTATCAACAAGAAGTTAGCCCACAGAAATTCAACTGGGATACCTGTCTATAATAATTCTGAATTTATATGCACATTGATTTTTGCTGCTCTGCATCTGATTTATTCAAACATCTGTATTACACAGAAGGTGCATGTCTGAAACAGTAAAACCTCCCTTTTCCTTTGTTTTTTCAATTCTTCTTGTCCCCCTTCACACCTTTTGTTCTGCTTCTCTGTGCTTGTCCTCACTTTGTACAACATTTTTAGGTGGCAAAAGTTCAGTGTCAGTCCATTTTAGTTTTTAAAGATTTTTTTCCCTATTAGTCAGCTTCAGCTCACCATTCTACAAATCTTTTTTCAACGCTAAAGTTTGGAAGCTAAGGGAAGATGTGCACTTGCAAGGGCAGCATTTAAATCCCAGGCCAGGAAAAGTTAAGAGAGATTCTTTCAGGAGAAAGCTAGTGGAAGATGGCTATTGCATGCAAGACAGAGGAAACACTACAATGATCAGAACTTCTGAACAATCAGAGGTCAGCCTGACTGTGTCAGGAACACTTTGAGACCATTACTGACTTCAGTGAGGTTGCCTAAGTATAACTGCAAGTACTTTTTGGATTGTTGGCTTATATGCAGCAAAATTTGGTAACTAATATTACTCCTGGGCTAGATACAAACATGCATTCCTATACCCATATTTCATCTGCGGATTTATTTCAGAACTTATGGCATAAATCAGTAATTACTAATTTTACCCATTCCTCATTTGTCCTTAGCTTAGGAAAACTTGAGAAAAAAAACCCACCAATTTATGGTTCTAATAAAAAATTGAAAGTATTTGTAAAACTATTTCTAAAAAAATTCATTTCTAAAAATTGTGAAAATATTTTAATACATAAAAATTATTGCACATTATAAAGGGTTTTAACTACCCACCTTTGCCACACATAATGTGGTTTGGATATTACTATTTTTTAACACAATGAAGCTTTTGCTTTTTCTGACAGTATTGGGTTTTTTTAATAATAGCAGTTATATCTTCTACATTAGACAAATTACATACTAAGGGTATATAAAATCCAGCTGTGCAAGTGTAAATGCATATGTTTCACCAACAAACCCTGCTGCTCAGGGTGGCTTTTGCAGACAGACAAGAACTTGCTCTGCACATTCTGATAATCAATAGGACTTCTTAGCTCCAGTTACAGGGCCATCAGCATGAACCTATAGCCTTGAAACAGAGATAAATTACACCCCTGAATATAATTGTTCAGTTACCACTGAACACAGACAGGTTTTTATCTTTCCATAAAAGACTGATTGTATCTACCTCATCAATATGTGTTAGCTCAAGAACAGGAACTAAACAGCCACACAGCTTCTAGACTTGTGTCACTGTCTTTGAACAGCTGAGCTTTGTGCTTGTTTGTGTAGCCACAATCCCCGCCAGCTAGTAGAGTGCTAAATGAATTTACAGTGATTCTGAAAAGTCAAAAAATAAAAACATTATTTGCAAACAGAGCTCTTTTCAAACCCTTTATGTTAAGTACTATACACAATAAATTCTCCTATGCCTTCAAAGTTTAACTGAAATTACAAAAATATAAAACTTAAAAGAAATTTCAGGGAAATTTCAGTACTTCATACATCCATCTACCTTGTAAACAGAACTTTTTTCATAATAATTAGATGTTATGTATAAGCACAACTGTAAAACACATGAATGTGCTAATATATATACACTCTTAACTTTGACAGCTGATTACTATCTACCCCACAAATTCTAAAGGCTGCTTTACGTATTCAAAATAATCCCAACATATATTAAAAAATCTCCATGTGCTAGACATACTTCTGCTAACTGGCTGAAAAATATTATTGGGGCAGAATATTAATTTACACCACTAACAGTATTCCATGTACACAGGAAACATTCTGTAGATATGAAAATGGCAATATAAAGACAATAGACAATCTAATTCAAATATTAGTAAAATAACCTCCAGATCTGTGATGATGTCACTGAGTTCTGTTTCTGCAGTGATGCAAAAAGTCAATGGAAAATACAGGTTTGATTCACTTGACTTGCTCACGCTAGCCTTGAGAGATGCCATTTTTCTTTGTGCTTTTTCCTCTTCACAGAGTTCCCCCCAGTTACACTGAGATGAAGAAACTTCTACAGCATCAGCAGGCAGAATGTTCAGAATAGCAAGAACCTCTTCAGAAAGTTTGTTCTCATCAGATTGTGTCCAAGACACCAAATCAGCTTCAGTTTGTTTGCTCATTTCACATGTAGCTATTCCTGTGAAACCACAGCAAGGAACTAAATCTTGGATAGCCATCTGGTCCCGACTTTGAAGACTGCTGTCATTATTTAAGGGCTTTTCATCGATTGTTTTACACTTAATTTCACTTTCCACTGGCCTGTCATTAGCCTTTTCCAGCCTCTGGCTTTTGAGGTTTGCTTTCCCTCGACTCTGATATGCTCTCCAGTGCTTCTTCAATTTTCTGTTCCTCTCATGAGCACCATTAGTGTTGATGTTTGAGGAATCAATTCCATAAACTTTTAAGTTATATTGCATGGACAAAAATGAGCTCAGGTAGCCTTTTCCAGAACCTATATCAATCACCTAGACAACGGTAGGGAGAAGGAAGGAATAAAAATAAAATTTGATGCATTAATGAGCAACAAGACATACTTCAATCAAATGCAAAATAATACCCTAAAAATTAAAACACAGATTTAATAACTACCTTACTAGAATCATCCCTCCTAATATACTTAGTTATTTTGCTTTGCTGGTCCACCTTCTGACTTTATAACACGGAACTTAACTGATTTGCTCCATAAAACAGATGCTACAATGCTTAAGCAATGCACATGTCTTGACTCAGTACAATTTTTGACACAGAATTTCCTTCTGCAAAAGAAAATAACCATAAACCACCAACACCACCTGCCCTTGTTAAAGTGGGTCAGGATATAGAGTTAGCGAAGAAAATGGTCACAGCGTTTAGCTTTAGGCTCCTAACTCCCATACTGAGCAGCCTACTTCCACTTGGTGTACGGAAATAAGCATCTTCAAATTCAGATGTGACCTAAAGACAAGTGATACTGATGCCCTCTTTTATGTCAGAATGCTTCTTTCTACTGCTAATTGTTTTCTGTGAAAATGATTCATACAGTTTTGGTTAACATGAGGATACTTTTGCAATAAAACAAAGGGGCTCATATGTCACGTGCTTTCTACTGCTTGTTATGGAGGAAGGAGTGAATAGAGGGGATAACTAGGTGCCAGTTTAGTTTGTCTCGTAGCTAATTGCATGTGCCAGTTCAGTGATTGATATGACATGGAAGGAAAACAAACAAGACTAACCTGAGACCTTTAAGAACATAATCACAGCTTTATATCATGTGTGGTTTAATTTGTAAAAAATATATAACAAAATATTTTACAAGAATGGGCAGCGCTGTTTCTCTAAGGAAAGAAAATCATAATGTTCACTTCTGTTCAGGCATCTCCCAAAAATTATATTGACTAGATATACTGACTTCTTTGTAAATGTTCCTGAAAGTGTTTGATTCAAGAACATCTATGCCTTGTTCTTGGTCTATCACACATTCATAAGAAAGCTTACACTAATATTTGTGAGTCCAAATAACAGCAAACACTACAAGGATTAATCTTAAATTCAACTGCATAGTTTTTTACCAGGTAAGAATACACTGTGCGGCAATACTCTTACTGAAATGATTTATTCCTTTTTCTAAGAAAGTTAAAGATTCGTATGTCCATGAAATTAGAAAGAAAGATCTGAAGCAATGTCACTAAAAACTATGTAAACCAGTTGAGAATACACACTATTAGGTAAAAATTGTTTACCCACGGTACATATGGCCTTCTCATCTGCACTCATCATGTAATATTGCTGCCTATTTGTGATCTAGGTATGCTACAATCCTCAAGTTTCTTGTATGAAATCATTACAGAAGTGGATTTACTGAAATAGAATTGGTATAATCTACGCATACTTTTTGAAAACGTCATTTATTTGTCACATTTATCACCAACATTCTCCTTGATTATTTAAAAGTGGAGCAAAGGGAAGTGTTTAAGGAATAATTTTTCCCGCTTTATGTAACAGATAAAACTATTGTGCAGAATATGCACACCCCCAATTCTACAAAGTTTTGAAATATTTCTGTGAAAGGCGGCACTTGGATACAATTCAACTAGTGAATTATTCCTAACTCCTACGTGTGACCTCTAGTGGTTGTAAAGACAAACTGCTCTTCGGGTAAGGTTTTTTTCAGTTCCAAGTAAAAAGGAAACAGTGATACATTGTTAAATTAGCACTGGGAGAATGGTTTTAAAGCGAAAGGAAAGTTTGACTCAAAATTAACAGGCAGTGATCTTGCGCTGAACAAACAGACCACATTAAATTAATCCCCGCTTTACCTTCCCTTGATTACATAAGGAAAGGTAATCAGCAACCCATAGCCTATCTGCCAAGCCTGAACTTCTAAAATGAAATTTCCATGATACAATGAACGCCAAAGGTCTTGTCCATGGTGAGTTGGGTACTATGCTTAAACGAAGTTTCTGGCACAGAGCAATCGAGAACTCCGTTTCCAGGAGCATTCCAACATTTCCCAGCACCAAATGACAAATTTAATGGATGCTGAATGCAGAACTATATCATACTTAATATTACACATTGCAACTCTGCTGTACATGCTGCAATTTCCAAGGAAAACTTTCACAAATACGTTAAAGAAAACAAATGTGCATTGAAGCAAAGAGGAACCATCACAGGTTTCTTTTCATAGTTTAACCAAGAACAAGTTCCTCTTGCATGATAGGAAAGATACTTAAACGGGGCAGTGAACATTTGAAAAAACCTTCTAGCTAGTTTCCTTTAATGTTTTAACTCAAACCAATAACCTAGAGGTGATTACAGTAGCAATACATTTTTTGCTTTCATTCGCATTTTACTATTTATTATACTACGTTATAAAATACCACAAGAGTGCAATATCCTCTACCACCCATTATATATCATGGGTACGAAGGTGAAATGGAGGGCATTTTTCAAGCCGTCAGTGATCTGTAATATCTGAAAGAAATACCCTAAGGACATGTGGTGTTGTAAAACATGTGTTGTGCTTTCATACCTCTAGATTTTTTAATTAAATGCTGCATGCATTTTGTTTTGTGAGGATAAGAAAAAATCGATAAGGAAAAAAACTCTCCTAAAACTTTACAATTCCTGTATTTTTTTAAGTTGAAAGGTAACCAAAACAAAAGGAGTTGCTTTTTAATAACTGAGGAGGCTTTTCTTTCTTCTTTTCTTTTTTTTTTTTTTTAAGTAACTGGAAAGCTCTTTTCATATATTAGGGATTTGTAACTTTGCACAAATAAATTTTGTTACAGTGTATAACTAAGATGGAAAAAAGTTAATATAGAGCAGTCAGCATTTCATACTCAGTGATATACTGCAATAATATTTTTCATTAAATGTTACCTTTTTTAAAAAAAATAAACAATAAATAATCCTTTGTATAAAGATACTCCAAGCCATCTGATAAAAGTTCATAATCACTGGATAAAATTGCAGCAAATTGACAGATTCTTAACAATGACTGGTTTGAGATTTTATTAGTAACCAGCCACATTGGGACTTAGGTTAGGTCGTTAAGGCGACTCCACTTTTTGATCTCTGAACATGGGTTTTCTTTTCCTTTCATTCCTGAATCTCACAGGAACTATTTAAAATCTAAATGAAAATACTATATGAAACACCACCTTCCAGCGAATGCAGATGTTTAATATTGCGTTATAAGCAAACGACACACTCCTACAGTTTTTTCAGTATGTGAAAGTCGTCAACATTTGAACAACTAATGCTTGCCTGAAGCAGAAGGTATGCAAGGCAAAAAACTGCTAGTGATAGATTAAATTACTTTTACAAATGTGCTGCTACTGTATCTCTGCTCTTTACAAAGCACACCCACATTATGGCTGTTGAGGCATCCACACTTGTCACCATCATTAGCTTTTGAAACAGCTGACAGAGATAGCCTTGCATTGCTGCAAGCAGTCGCAGATGCTCACAAACTGATTGCATCTCATGCAGCAGTATTTGGCTTTAATTGCAGCTCTCTATTTATTTTGTAATCCCAGTTGTAAGGAGAAGATGGCCTAAAACTTTGCCTTCGTCAGTCATTCCTCACAAAACAGATGGTCAGGATTCAGAGTTTTATCTCTGTATTCACAGGCCTAACCCAAATGTATCAAATGTACTGCATCATTTACATTATCTAAATTAAACTCAGTGTGAGCCAAATAACTTCCTAATCAAAGTTCAGCTTCAGCAACTCAGAGATGAAGCCAAGTTTTGGGGCCTGCCGTTCAGTCTACAGTAGCAGTAGCAGCAACCTGGGATGCTGCGGCTACACCTCTGCTGTTGAAGCGAACAGAGCACAGCCATGCACTCGGGCAGTATGACTGACCACACCATTGATTTCTAGCAACTAGCACTTTCCCATTACAAACACCAGTCACAATATAGCAAACAGGATGTACAGAGGTCATGGCAATAGGGTTTGTTCAGCATAGAGAAAAGGCGGCTCAGGAGAGACCTTAACACCATGTTCCAGTATTTAAAGAATGGCTACAAAGAAAATGGTGATCCCCTTTTTACAAGGAATCAGGCGGAAAAAACGAGGTAATGGGCACAAGTTACTCCTGGGGAGATTCCACCTGGGCACAAGAGGAAAATTTTTCACAAAGAGAACATTCAGCCATTGGAATAATCTCTCCAGGGAAGTGATGGATTCCCCAACACTGGATACTTTTAAGATCTGGCTGGACAAGGGTGCTGGATCATCTAGGTCATGCTTTGCCTAGAAAGGTTGGATCAGATGAACCTTGAGGTCTCTTACAACCTGGTACTCTATGATTTCATGACTCTCTGAATACAGACTTGGCCTGCCCAACTGCAGCTGCCTCTCCTTCCTTGCTCACATCCAATATATTAATTTCAAACTATACTCAGACATATTTACTTCAGAAAAAAGAAGTTCCAGAGGGAATATGCTAAGCATAAAATCTGAGTAGATATTTTATTAATCTTTGGTTTTAAACAAATACAGTTTGTTCTCCACAAATCTTTGTGGGAATGAACATTAGTCTTGAGGAAATCAGTCTCCATTTAAGCCTACAGTTCTTGCACAGAAAGCAAGTGCAGCTCGGGTATAAAAAGGAATGAAATGCAATGTCCAGAGTCATCCACAGTTTAAAGAGAGGGTGAAGCTACATTAATCAGTTACTAGCATTATAGAGATTAAAATTATTAAACCAACTCAGCTCAAATAAATGATTAAAAACTTCATCTTCCCTCAACAAAGTTCTAAGACATGGAATATAATAGAAAGTTTAACATTGAAAGAGCTTATGGAAAAATTACATCTATGTAAACTGAGGAAATGGCATTGTTCTTTTGCCTAAAGGAATATGAAATACAGTGCTCAAAAAGTCAAGTATTATTGTGCTGCTTGCATATCATCAACACATCAATAAGTAAACATCTACAAGGTTTTAATGCAACAGTGATCTAGCACACTGGTGTCATAACTACATGTAAAAAAACCCCTAAGAACCAAAAAAGGGATAAGTTACAATCAAATTTGAGAAAGGAAACCTGCAATTCTTCACCACCTAAGGATGAACTTGCCATCTAATGTATGAAACAGCCAATTCATACAGTAACCACTGGGTGATAATGGTGTTGGGTGTCCAGACCTCACCCATGTTCTACCAAATGTATGTCATGCATACTCTGCTACATAAATCTGTTTAATCTTGCCTACAATCTAAAAAAGGCATAACTAAATTCATAAGTGATAGATTTCAATCTATGTTAAGTAAAGATGAACAGCATTAAACAATAGGAAACAATTAAACTCTCTATGCCAGAAGAAGGTGAGCTTTCAAAACTGCTCAGGTTTTTCTGCTTTTGTCTCTATGTGGTACTCCTGTGTCCTTTACAGAAGCAGAAAAATGAAGTTTTGCTCCCCTACTGATGCTTATGGTAAATTGCCAGCAGTATAATACTGATAAACAAGGCAGTATCCTTCATAGCAAAAAGAAGTACAATTTTTAGCTGTTCAACGGAGGATGATTAAAATTTCTTATTTTTTTTCACGTGTCATAAAATGATTATGACTCACTGAAAGGCAGCTCCTTTGAAACAATATTTGTAAACAGAACTATCCTTCACCTTGGCCCTAAAGGCTCTTCCTTAGCTGCCATTATTTACAGGCAAAATAAGAACAGCAGCAAAAGAATATCAAAATAATGATTTCAAACACAGTAAGGAGAACAATTTGGAAGGTACACAGTAACATACAGTAAGAAATGCTTTCTTACCTGCTTTATATCACAGTAATTTGCTATGTTGACTACCAGCTCTGACATCACCTGCACTTCATGTGATTTCTTATTATTCATAAACTCATCAGTTTTGATACCTGTATCAGATTAATAAATACACATTAACATAACCCATACTAATAAAGATTTGTGATCAATCAGAAAAAATACCAGCCTAAAAATATGCTATAGTATTTTCCTATTTTAAGGACAGTATTTTTTAATTAAAAACTCACTAAATTGTTACAAGGCTAAACTTCTGATTTACACACTCTAAAACTCAGTACTATTAGTGTAGTTTTTAAAAGACGCAGCATATCAAGCATCTGACCAGATATTCGACAATAATTACTTCTATAAAACTGTACTATTACTTCCTGTTCATTAAAAAAATATTCATTTATGTGTTGTTCATCACATTTACCTTTACGTAAATGAAATATAAGGGCAGGGACAACTGATAATCACATGGTATGGCTTGTTAATTCGGCAGATTTGCTCAGAATATCAAGTGGGAGACATCTTCAGTGAAAGTTGAATGATGCCGGGGAAATTCAAAAGAAGATGCACTTCTATTTTAGTTACCTTATGGATTGGTTGTAGAACTGTTATACCTTTATGGTAGAAAATCACTAATTTCAGCGTTGCTGGAGGTTGTGTTAATGAGCTGGAGTCATCTCTACCATAGATTTATTGGTTGTGAAGAATACCAAGCACTCGCTTGCTAATCTCTACATCTCTACAAGCAAAGATGGATCTCAGAAGTCACTCCCTTGGGAGAAACCCACACATTTCTCACAGGGGACCAACACTACAGTATACTTGGCTCTAGTTAAATTGATGGAAATTTTTGTAAGTCTGAGTGATGGCAGAAGAAACTGAACCATTACTGATGAGCATGCTCCTAGAAAACAAGACTTTTCTACATGACTAGGCAGATTAATACACTTTCCCATTCTAGCTTTTTGCACAGTATGTGTTCATCTGTCCAGCAACTGTTCATTAGGCAAAAACTATGTTCAGTCCTTGATCAGATCATGCTGGGAACAGAGCCAGGAGTGTTACTTCTTTAAAAGAGAGTGGGGAATTGAACTGAGCTCATGAGAAACCTAGTGTTTTCTCTATTTTTCCCAAAGCCCACAGGATCTCTCTATTTCTTAAACATCTGTTATTTTATAATAAACTGTTATGACAATACTTAAAATCTGACATAGACTCTATGAACTGACAAAGGAAAAAAACAGACTAATACTTTTAAACAAAATATACAGCAGAAACAAGTGTTTGTAGTTTCACTGAAGATTCTGCCTAACAGTAAAACTGTGAAGATCAGTGTCCTAAAAACCTCTTAACTTGGAAGCATTTGAAATGAAAGGAAAAAAGACAGGCAAAAAATTTAAAGAAAGAGAAAAGGTCTCTTTTTTTGTTCATATTTGAACATTCTTGTGTCTGGATAGTCTCATCATCAGGAGCAGCAGAATGGGAACAGGAAGAAACAGATATTTAAGTTCTTGACAGAAATAAAAGTTGTTTATTGTCCGAAGCAGCACTTTCGCTTTGAACTATCATCACATATTGAATCTTTCACTCTTTGCTATAGCATGAACTCAAAAGACTGAATTAGGCAATGCTGTGTGAAGTACCATTTCAGAGAGCACCTAAGCCATATTAAGTATATTAAACATGTAAGAAATCCATAAATCCAGAAATAAAACCCAGCTTAAAAAAGCTGAGGTTCCAGGCAGAAAATTCATAGTTTTCTTATATCTACAAATAAAGGTTTTATCAGTTTAGCTACTGAAGTTTCTTAGCAGTTTTTAGACTTCTCCTACTGTTGCAGAACGAACGCTCTGGTTATATTTTAGGTCAAGGAAAATTATACTGTTTGCAGAAAATTATGGATTTTCAATCAATTTTATTGTTGCTGCATTTTCTGCAAAATTCTGATAGGTTTTTTTTTACATTATTTTTAAAAACAAAAAGACATTACAATCTAATAGAAAACTGAATGTGGTGACAGTTTTATACTGCCAACTGCAAATTTGAAAAAAATATGCATACTGCTTTCAAACAAACTGTGTAAATTCATTCTGCTCTTATAAAATTACTTTCTTGAAACAAATAATTATGCATGCAGATTTCCTTATTATGTGTACAACTAATGCAAGCAGAACAAACACTAACTTCAAAACCAGTAAGAAATGTAGAGATCCACCTCTTTTTGTGATGAAAAAAGAAAGTGGGTTTGAATCCTTCACAGAAGTACCCTGGATATAAGACAGGAACAGAAAGCCTAATGTTACTAACGTTCATACTGAAATTTGCTTATTCCCATTGTGAACCCCTAGCACTGGTAGCTGTTTTCCATTTGAAAAACTGCTTCAACTCTATAAGGCCATTTACAACTACGTCTCTAGTTGTGAAGCTGAACAAACTGAAGACAGACTGTCTTTTATACAGGGCTAATGCAGATCTTCCTAAGATCTCCTGCAGCAGAGTGCCAGGGTTTTATACCCCAGCTACCTGTGTAAATTCAGATACACCAGAGAAAAACAGAAATTCCAAGTCCACACCAGACAACACCACCTACACAGAAGCTCACTATGACTTAATTCCATAAGCCAGAGTGAAAGACTGAGATAACCATATACTAAAAAAAAAAACACTGAGGCAAAGTGATATTCCAGCACATGCAATTTAAATACAGATTCATTAATAGCGATTGCATGACTACTACTTTGGCCATAAACACATTGCAAAGGTAGAGAGCACTTTTAAACCAATACTCTAACAACCCTAACTTCTTGTATCAGATATGAATCCTGTAACAAGAGAAATGCTCCTGGCTGGCCTCTTCCCCTTGGGCCAGGCTCTTCCGGACCCCATGCACTCAGTGCAAGCAAACCGATGGTGCAGTAAGAACAACAGTGTCCTTTATTAAGAAGCAATGGAGAAAGTCCTTTAGACTCACAATTCCATTCTGAGTTAGCTGCGTCCACAATATGCTTAAGATGTTTGTGCTTACCAATTATTCCAAGGGAGGACAGCACCATGTCTGCATTAAGATGGTGAGGAAGTTAAGAGAACTATGCAAGTACACAAACTGTGGGAATAGGCCCATAAGCATGTTTGTCTTAGAATAAGAAAATGTATTAAAAACATCTGAAACATAAATGGAATTCTCCTGCTGCACACTTTTCAGAATATGAGCAAGGCCATCGTAAAGTTGACAGTTTTCTCAGACTTACACCTCTCTTGACTTGCAAGCTTTAGTATGCCAGGAAATTAATGTATTTTCTGAAATACAGAATTAAATCCAAAATATCTAAAATAGCTTAAAGTTAAAAGATCACAACTTTCATTTGGAAATTTGCATGTTATGAATCCATAATTTGGTATTTTGCTTCTGCCAAATGCTTACCAGGAACTTCAATCAAGTTAATTTAACTGATACTTACTGCCAAGTCAACACGAAGGTTTTGAATTAATAGTACCATTGTATACATTTGGAAGATGTTTTATTTTCTCTATGCAGTAGAACTTAGAATTACTGCATCACAAATCCAGGCCCTAGTTACCCAACTGAGCAGCACTCCTGCAGCACACAGAAGAAAATATTGAGCAACTGCCTTATTCCTGATGCTCAATTCTGCATGACAACAAGATGAATGAATCTTTCTAGTTTTGTCTAGGAAAGATAATCCAGGTATGAACTCAGGTATGAACAGAACAAGGTAAACTAGAAAATTATGGAAGATTAAGCAGAATGCAGGGAATGAGAGCATAATAAAAATGAAGAGCTAAAAAGCAAGCAGAAGAAAAGCAGCACACAGTTGTCGAACAAGAAAAAAAGGGCTTCAGATGAACAAATTGCAGAAGGAAAGAAGCCAGAAAGTAAGACCAATCCACAACAAACCATTAAAATTACCATTAAAACTGGAATTTTAGTATTTCCGAACAAATGAAAAACTAAGGAGCCAGCCATAGAAAACGGCAAAACTGGAAAGAAGAAACTGGTGAAGAAAATGGGAGAGATGCCCAGTATATATAACGGTGTTATCACTTAGGATAAGAAATGTCAGTGTTTTAATGCATTATAGGGATAAAACACATTAGAAGGCAGAAAGCTGCTCAGTCCACCTCTGAAAAACTAATGAGAAAACTGAAAGACAGTGACAGATCTACAAAGACCGAAGATTCCCTGAAGAGCACATTTTCAGTGAAAATGACAGCAGTCTGAGTAAGTAAAAATACCAATTTATCATATACAAAAAAATATAATCAGGCGTAAGCCTTCCACTATCTAACTTGATGCCAACTTGAGAGTGTTTTAATTCAATTTCTTTATTTAAAGAAAATTAAATTACTCTACTTTTATGACATATAATTGGTATTCATCCAAAACATACAGAATGAATAACTTCTTTTTTTTTTTTTGAGTCATCAAACACTTTTTGGGCCATATTCAGCTAAACACCAAAACACATATTTAACATAAAACAAAAGAAAACCCACTTGCCAGATTTTATGGTGAGAATTTCAAAAACTACAAGAATAGTAATCATGATTCCTGCTGCTCAGGCAGAAGACAAACAAAAGTAATTAACAAGGTATCTCAAATAACAGTGTGTCTGCTTGTCTATCTCATTTCCTTTAAAACTGAACCTCAGGAAGGGTCTGTAGGTACTGACTGCTGTGACTCTTCTGCTCAAATTTTAGCATGAGAATCCATTTTCTAAACAAAGGCAATGAATAAACTTATTAGGAACAAATGAATAGTTAAGCATGTAGGGAAGAGAAAAAATAAACAAACAAACAAAAAACAAACAACAAACCACCAAAACCCAAACCTCAGCAGGTCCTATAGTGAATAAGTAAAAATGTAAGTACAGGTGTAAATGTACCTGTTGTTCCTTGATTGTCTCCTCGCAGGGCTTCAAGTACGTCTTCTAATGGGGTACACACTCCAAGGTTGGACAAAGAACAATACTTAGCAGCCAGGGCAAATAAATGTACATTGCTAAGCTTCTCTGAGTTTTCACAAAACACATTAGAAAATGTGTCATCATCTGTACAGAAAAGGAAATAGGCCTGTAAACATTGCTTAACATCTTTCAAAAAACTACAAGCAATAAATACTTAGTGTCAGCCAGAAGTAACCATTTATTTTGCTTTGATAAGTGGGAAAACTCAAGTTTTTCCTCAGCTGTATTCCCCCTTTAGAACCAAGGTCAAATTTTGCTCTTAGCAGAACCAGTGTAAATGTGAAAAAATCTATTGTTTTTAACAGAGCAACTTTAGTATAATCAACAAGAGAATTCAGTCAACATGATCGCTTCTCTTTTGTTTACAGACTTGCTCATAATACATTTCCTCCTCATCCCCAACTGACAATATATGCTACTAGACTGCTTAAGAAATGCAGCTGTTCAATATACTAAGTATTTTGATTTACAAGCACTACATACTTTCCAAGCTGCTTTGCAACTGGTGATTCTACTAGGAGAATTAAATAAATTGATTTTTATTACCGATCAGGTGTGAACAAAAGTTAGATTCCAATGAATATTTTGTTTAACTCATGATTAAGTGCTTCAGTTTAGTATTACTTAGTTCTTTGTGTCTGAAATATACATTTATTTCTAAGTGAAACCATTGGTACGAATCCTTTATTAATTCTGAGTTTGTTTTCTATTGTCTAATTCCTATCTACTATGGCTAAAACTATTTGTGAATTCCACATGCTTTTGCTAATATTTTTTTAATGCCTGTAATTCTTTTCAAAGATATACAAATTAACCAGTCCAGCAAACAAACTGTTACAAAGATTTAGAAAATGTCTCCTGGCTTGCCTTTTGTCTTGATGTAGACAACCAACCATTAATCTTTTGCACATGGGGGTTTTGATCAGTAGACCACTAACCATTAATCTGTATAGGGGGGTT
>WYDI02004672.1:0-16179 GCA_009867235.2 Psittacus erithacus
GGAATAAGCTGAGTCCCACGGACCAGTATAAAGTGAGTAGTGGGTGAACTGGGGGCCTCTGGGGTGGGTGGGAAATGGCTGCGGTTAAGGCAAGACAACCTCAGGGGAAAAGCGGGAGAGGGAACATCAGCTCTGGGACAGAAGGAACATTCCTCCCCCATCACATCCCTCCTTTCTCCAGTTTCTGGCAGTTTCCACTGACTACAAGAGCCTCAAGAAGGAGCGGCCCAGTTTCTGAGCTGCGGCTGGGATGCGCTGGGGCACCTCTGCCACAGCCCCCATCAACCTCTCCTGCCCCACAGCTCCACGACACTCGCTGCCTCCCCAGCACCCCCAATCCATGGGGCTGGGTCCCCAACCTGCAATAAACCGCATCACTGCAGAAGCGATGCACTCACCAGTGCCTGGCACGCTGCTGTCACCATCCTGTCTTGCTTACATTAAACTCATAGCACAGTAAAATATCCGGGATGGGGAGTGGGGCAGGAAAAGCAGATCCTGTACGGTTCCCCAGACCCATGAACGCAGGAGACATCCATCTTCCCCCTCTGAAGGCTGGGATGGGGGCTCACATCCCACTGGAAGCAGCGGTTCATGGCCCCTGGGTGCTGTTTTTCCTCTCTCCCACGCTCCAAGGCCAATCCTGGTCGCAATGCAGCCCCTCCAGAGAGGGAAAAGGGCTGGATGGGATGGAGGGAGTCACACACGCTCACACGCACGTGGATGGATGTGTGTGTCCTGCACGTGTGCGCAGCCCCGGCTCTGTGCCATGGGGCCAGGGCGCCTGCCTGGCGCTGTTTGGTTTGGCTATGGTAGTGCTGAATGCTGGCCAGCAAATACAAAGCAGGTGATAGGGGGACGGGCCAGGGCCTGGGCCGTGGCCCCCCCAGCGTGGATGTCACGCTCCAGGGCTCAGTGTAAATCCCCAGCTCTCTCCTGCCCTCAGCAAAGCACCATGGTGGGGACACTGAGGCACAACTGCATAGTGGGTGCATGTCCCATACAGGACACTGTACCCCACAACACCCCATCACTGACTTCTCCCTCCCCAGCTCAGCACCCACAACACCTCCTCAGCAACCGGCTCTGCCCCGCTTTTATTAACAACCCCCTTCCCCTAGAAAAGTGCAAGAGTTGCTTGGACAGAGAGGTTGGAGCAAGGACTTGGTCTCTCCCATCAGGATCTATGGGGTTGTCTCTGTATCCTAACACTGAGATCAGGATGGGGAAGGGGGATGCTGCTCCCCACCCCAGGGACGCAGCGCCCAACGGTGCTACTGGGGGAGAAAGAGGAGTGGGGAATGCAAAGGGTGGTTTGAAGCCCCAGCTCAGTGATCACGGAAGCCGGGCATGGGGAAGGCACGAGCAAAGGTCTCCACGTGCTGGCGCAGGGCAGCCAAGCGTTGCTGTGTCTCTGCGTCCTGCAGCAAGAACATCTTGAACTCCTGGAGCTTGCCTGGGGATGCAGGAGGACGGGGGGACATTGCAGCAAGGGGGGAGGCTGGCACCAGGCCCCTGCATCCAAACTGGCACCCAGAAAGGGGGGAGATGGGGGTCCCTGCTGCTCACTCACTGGTTTTGCTCTTGACGTCGAGGGCCAACGCGATGCCCTCGTCAATGAAAGCCACGACCTTCTGGAAATCCTCCTCGTGGAAGTGGCGGGATGTCAGCGCGGGGGCACCTGGGGAACAGAGACCTTCAGGGGCACCGTCTGCACTGGCCAACCCCAACAAGGGGCTCCCTCAATCCCATCCCCTCTCTGAGCCAGAACCTGGCTCCAAATTCCCATGTGGGTGAAACGAAGCAGGGATTCCCCCCAGGGAAGGAGCTGGATGGATGGAGGCAGGGCCCATCCCTCACCTAGGCGCAGCCCTCCTGGTGTGAGTGCACTCTTGTCCCCTGGGCACGTGTTCTTGTTAGCAGTGATGGAGACGAGCTCCAGCACACGCTCGGCCCGTGCACCATCAATGCCCTTGGGCCGCAGGTCCACCAGCACCAAGTGGTTGTCAGTGCCGCCTGGGAAGCAAGGGAAAGGGGTGAGGAGTGACCGACAGCAGCACCAGCCACCCCTCTGCTCACTGCCACATCCCAACCTCATCCCTGCTCCTAGAACACCCCTCTATGTGCTCCCCCAACCTGCCCATGCTCCCCATTGCTGCCCGGGAGTGCTAAGACCAAGTGATGCTGCAGCCTCATCCCTCCTTCTCCCCAAAGGTGCAGGGAAAGAAGCAGTACCTGACACCAGGGTGTACCCGCGCTGCAGCAGGGCCTGTGCCATGGCTTTGGCGTTCTTCAGCACTTGCTGGCAGTACTGGCGGAAGGCTGGCGAGGTGGCCTGGGAGGGGGAACCACATCAGTGCGGGGCCGGGTCATCCCCAGCCCCACCACCCTGACACGGACCTGCTTGAGGGCCACGGCCACAGCAGCGATGGCGTGGTTGTGTGGTCCCCCTTGTAGGGAAGGGAAGACAGCAAAGTTGATCCTGTCCTCCAGGTCGTAGAGCATCTCCTTGCCTGTCTTCTTATCCACCGAGCGCACGCCCTTGCGGTAGAAGATGAGTCCTGACCTGGTAGTGAGTGAGAGCTGGTACCCCTCCTCCTTCCACCACCCCATGGAGGCACCAACCCCCCTACCACCCTCCCGCAGGTCCCTTCTGCTCTCTCCAGAGCATGAAACGCAGCCTCTGCATCACCCCAGAGGCAGCATCCTCCTGCGGGATGCAGGATATGGCCTCACCTGGCGCCGCGTAGGGTCTTGTGTGTGGTGCTGGTGACCACATCCGCGTGCTCGAAGGGCGAAGGGATGGCCTTGGCTGCCACCAGCCCGCTGATGTGAGCCATGTCTGCCAGCAGGTACGCCTTCACCTCCTCACACACCTGCACACACAGAGGCACACGGAGCCATGGGTTGTCCCTGTCCCCCATGGACTGCAGCATCGCCCAGGATGGATGTGATGCCACCGCATACCTTCTTCATGCGAGCATAGTCGATGAGGCGGGCGTAAGCGCTGGTGCCGGCGATGATGAGGCGAGGACGGAAGAGCCGAGCTGTCACCTCCAGCTGATCGTAGTCAATGAGCCCCGTGGCTGGCTGTAAGGGCCAGACACACAGACACACAGCTTGCCCAGGCCCCTGCGCCTTCCTGCCCCCAGCTGAACCCCAGGCAGCTCCCAAGCACCAGGATGTGGTTGGCATAGAGGGAGGGAAGGGCAGGGGATGGCAGAGCAGCTCGGGCACCTCAGAGGCATCACCGGGATCAACAGCTTGGCCAGCAGATCCCCCCCTTCACCCCAGCACCTTCCCCTCTCAGCTCACATTAAGTTTGTAGGGCATCGACTCGAAGAAGATGGATGTTGCTGAGATTCTCTTGATGTCCGACATGTACCCATGCGTGAGGCTGCAGGGGAAGGCAGAGGTGCAGGATCAGGCAGGGCCCCCCCCTCCCTGCAGGCAGCAGGCTCCTGGCTGCCCATCCCGCTACGTACTGGCCCCCATCAGGCAGGTCCAGCCCCATGAGGCGGTCGTGCGGCTGCAGCAGGGCTGTGTAGGCTGCAAAGTTGGCTGGAGACCCCGAGTAGGGCTGAACGTTGACGCCCCAGCGGGCAGGATCCAGGTCGAACGCCTCCAGCGCACGCTGCTCACACAGCAGCTCGATCTGGTCCACAACCTCGGCTCCCCCGTAGTACCTGGGGAAGGGAGTGGTGACAGTGAGTGGTGGTGATGGGGTCCTCCCCCCTGCCCTATAGGTGACAGCCTCCCCTTGGAAGAATCCTCTATGGCCCCAGGGCTCCCCTTAACCTTTCCTGCAGCTGAATCCTGGCTGCAGGAGGACCTCTGAACCCCCAGGACCTGCTCCTCCTCTTTACCTCTTGCCGGGGTACCCCTCTGAGTACTTGTTGTTGAGGCAGGAGCCCAGGGCTTCCAGTGCCGCCCGGCTGCAGAAGTTCTGTGGGGGGAGAAAGGGATTAGAGATGGGGCAGTGAAGCACCCACCTAAGCAGGGCTGCCCCAGCACTGTCAGCATCCCCTGCCCCAAGCAGCCCGTACCCCACCTCAGAGGCGATGAGCTCCAGCCCCCGGCACTGCCGATCCTTCTCTTTCTGTACCAGCGCCCACATCTCAGGGTCGCTCTCAGCCAGGCTCTCCTGCCCCGTCCAGGCGGGCACGTGCCCTGTGGCAGCGGCTGCAGCGGTGCCGTGCTGTGCCCGCTGGCTGCAGGTACCCACCCAGCCACCACATCGCTGCAGGACCTGCACCAAAGAGATGAAGCTGACACTCCATGACCCCACACAGGCCCCTCTGTACCCCCAAAAGTGCCCCTGGACCAGCGGGTGACCGTGCCTGAAGCAAGGTCCCAGTGTTCTGCCTCCAGCCAAGGTGGGCACATGGAAACCCCCCTCACACACAAAGGGCAGGAGCATCTTAGAAGGTGCCTAAGCAGCCCCAACATCCACGGGTGCAGAGCACGTGCGCAGCACTGCACACGCGTGTGCATGTCTGTGTGTGCATGTGCATGCACGGGTGAGATGGCCAGATCCTGGGCCATGCCACGGGGGCCCCCTTGATGTGCATTGGGGTCCCGTCCTCAGCTCATGGTCCCGAAGAGGAGCTCTTACTGATGCAGGGTCCTGGGTGATGTAACTGCGGCTGCCCCATTGCATCACCCGCGGTCACCGAGCAGGGGCCAGGGCCGGTGCCTGCCCCCGACCCGGGGACTTTGGGCCGGACACAAAGTCCGTCGGGGCTGAGCTGGGCCGGGCTGGGAGGCACTGCCCAGCCCGGGGGGGCAGAACCGGGTGCCGCTGCTCCGACACCCACCGGATGGACGCTGCCCCCCCACCAGCTACAACGGGCGCTGGGGCAGGAGAAACGGGTGTGCAGGGAGCGACCCCCTCCTGCACCTCCCCGTGGGTACCCGAACCCCCACCCCCCCGCCACTGTGCACCGGGACCGCTTCCGAGCACCGGAACACCCCGGGTACCGCGGCTCCCTGCGGCCACCGGCATTGCCTGCGCACCCGGACTCCACAATGAACCGGTACCCTGCGGGCACCGGGGTACCCCGGCCACCGGCACCCCCCCTCCCGGCACCGGGCACCATCCCCCCCGAGGGCACCGGCACCCCCCCGGTCCCAGACTCACCCTGCCCAGGCGGAGCGGCCACATCGCGGCCGCGGTCCAGGCGGATCCCGGCCGGGTCCGGGTCCGGATCCCGCTCCCGGTCGCTGCCCGGTGCCGCCCCACCGGGCTCCGCGAGCGCTGCCGGGGCGGAGCCAAAGGGGCTGCCGGCGCCGCGGGGCCCGACGGGAAACGGGAGTTTCCCCCCGGTCGGGGGTAGCACCATCCGTGACGCCCGCATTTCATCCCTGTTCGCTGCATCCCATCCCTGATCTCCGCACCCCATCCCTGACCCTTTGCACCCAATCCCTGACCCCCGCACCCCATCCCTGTTCTCCGCATCCCATCCCTGATCTCCGCACCCCATCCCTGATCTCCACACCCCATCCCTGATCTCCACATCCCATCCCTGACCCTCTGCATCTTCATTCTTTCTCCCCGCACCCCATCCCTGACCTCCGCATCCCATCCCTGATCTCCGCACCCCATCCCTGACCACACACACCATCCTTGACACACACAATCCCCATCCCTCCTTCCTCTTCCCGCATCCCGGGGGTATGGGCTCGGCACACTCCAACAGTTTTCCTTTTCTTTTTTTTTTTTTTCAATGTTTTTCTTTATTTTCTGCTTTTTTTTTCCATTTTAATTTTCTTAAAAAAATATGAGGAAGTCCCTGCCAAGAGACGGGGGGGGGCAGCAGCCCCCAGCAAGGGCCCTGGCCCCCCAGGCCCCAGCCGTGGTACGCCTGCCGAGGGGGGGGGGGCGGGGCGGGGGCGGGGGGGGGGGGGGGCAATGGGGGGGGGGGGCTCCATTGGGGGGCTTGGTTTGGTGCCCCCAGCCCTGCTGTAGCCTGGGGGGGGACACACACACGCACAGCCCTTGCACACACACAGACTTGGCATGCACACGCGTGTCCACATGCCCATGCATGTATGTCTCCAATGGCTGCGTAGGGGGTGAAGCCCCCCCCCCCCATCATAGGGGGTGACTGCCCAGCACCGTCACCATGACCCCAAATCTCCCCCTGCTACAACTGTGCCTGCCCCAGGGGTGACATGCACCCAGCTGATGCCTTTGCACAGGGCTGTACCCCCCAACCTGCCCACACGCTCTCGAGGACCCCAGCCCAGTGTATGGGAGAATGGCACACAGTGGGCATTAGGGCCAGTACCCCTGCACCTGTCATGCCTTGTGCCCTGGGGAGCTGCTGCAGTGAGGAAGGGGAGATTGATGCTGCAGCAATGGAGGCCACTGTGCAGCCAGGACGGGGTCCAGGAGCCCCCAGCGCCCATCTGCCTCCATCTCTGGTGCCCACTGCCCCTTCCCACAGCCATCAGCCAAAGTAGGGGTTGTCGTGCTGGAAGTTGTAGTCAGGGCAGACCTTCTGGACCAGCTTGTAGTCGATGCTGAGGAAGGAGATGAAGATACAGATGACTTTGAAGGGCTTAGCACAGAGCCACGCGGCGTGGCTCTGCGTGTGCTCAGTGAAGCACACCTTAGATGGGTCGTACAGGCACGGCTTGTTCTTCCGTGCCCGGTTCGTCTTCTCGTACTCCACGTGGCAATTGAGGGCTTTGGCCAGGCGCCCCTCGGGCAGGGTGCTCTGCTGTGGGGCTGGGAGGGAAAGTGGCGGTGGGGCAGGCACCAGCACCTCAAAACCCACCGCCTTGGAAGGGGGCACGATGCTGACCGAGACGTTGCCCAGGCTGGAGGAGTTGTGTCGGAAATAGACGCTGAAGGTGCCGTTGATGTGGTCAACGATCTTCCCCGTCACCAATAGGCTGAACTTGAGCGTCTTGATGTTGAAGTAGAAGTCGCCCCATCCAAAGATCTTCTTGGTACGGCCGGATTTGAGTGAGGGCTTGCGCCGGGCACGGGAGCTCAGCAGTTCCCCCGTTGTCTGGTTCTTCTGCCAGTCCCAGGGGCTCCCTGCGCCCCGAGGGGGCTCAGCTGGAATCAGCCGCCCAGGGTCGAGCACCGGAGGCTTCAGGGTACCATAGGGAACATCCTTGAGAAGGCCGGAGGTGCCCAGCTCCAGGTACCCCAGGGTCTTGGCAATGTGGCCCCCAGCACACACCGCCTGGGGAGAGAGCAGAGACTGCAGGAGCTGTGCCTGCTGCATCCCCCTGCCCACACACCCCTCCTGCACCCCTTCTGTGGCCATGCACCCCCAGCACCATGCACCCCTCTGGCACCACATCTTCCCTTGGTGCTGTGTCACTGGTGCGAGCATGGCTGCGTCCTGCCCATGCCATCCCCTATCCCCATGCCAGGAGCTGGGGCTGCTTCTGCAGCACCAGCCACATCCTTTTGCCAGAGGCAGCAGGATGCCAGCCAATCCATGCCTGCCTGCCCCGCAACTGAAGCCTGTTAAGACACAAGGCAGCAGCATGCCCGGAGATGGGGAGACACCAGAGCTCCGCGCTGCCTGCCGGTGAAGCCTAATTGCATTAGGCAGCACCTCTGATGTGCAGCTGAAACACCAGACCCCTGCCAGGCTGCACGGCAGCCACTCCGCCCTCCAGGATAATTGCACCGGGCAGACACGGCTGGCGAATGGGGTGCATTGTGTGCATTGTGTGCCGGGGAGGAGGGCAAGCAAGGAATGAGTGGGGACCCTCATTCTGCATTTAGCAGAATTGGCAGCAAAAGCATCAATGATGGGCAGCAGAGAGAAAACCACCCGGCTGCTGCAAGGTGCTTGTACCAGCACAGCCCCTCGCCCAGCAGAGCCAGGAGTCTGGGGCAAGTGTTCCTCCAGAGTGGAAAGAAGCAGCCCCATTCCTGGTGGGATGAATCAAGGCAGGGAGCTGTGATGGAGACCTGGTCTCTCCAACCTGGGTGAGCTGTGAGCCCCCTTATGGAGGTGCTGGTGGGCGCTGGCACGCCAGGGCAGCTCCAGTCGAGAAAAGGACCCCAGCATCAGTGGGGACGGGACAGCAGCATCCCCTTCCTGAGGGTCCCCATGTCTGCAGCTCTGCATGTCTAGCTGCCGGGGCTGACACGAGAAGGTGAGCAGAGCCAGCAGCCCCTCTCCCATTCAGAGACCCCATCTCTGACGTGTCCCACGTCCCCACCTTGGGAAGCTGCCCCCCCCACTTCCCCATCGCTCAGCTCGGCTGCTGCTGGCTCTGCACCGCGGTGCCCGGATGCCCCTGCTTGCCCTGCCAGCTGCTCTGGAGCGCAGGATGCTGCTCCGTCAGCCCCGGCCTCGTCAATCACTGTCACCCGCGAGCTGCCCGCTGCTCCGGTGCTCTGGCAGTTCTTGCTCCGGACGACCTGCATCCCAAGGGGGGTGTGGGGAGAAGGGGAGCGAGCAGAGGAAGCCTGGGGGGGGCTGTGGGGGTGCGGAACTGAGGCACTCCTCAGCGCTGAACCTGAGCCCAGGGGCTGCAGGCGGGGCTGGAGGCACTGAGGACCCATCCTGGCACTAGCCGCCCTGCAGCACCCTCAGAACGACTCCATGCCGCTTCCCATGAGCCCCATCAGAGAGGGGTGAGCCCCCACCGGACCCCTCCTCAAACCGAGCAGGGGCTGCGCTCACCACGGTGCGCAATAGGGATCGAGCAGCACCGGGCAGGGCTGCCGCGAACACAGGCTCCGCGCTCTCCTCGTTCCTCTCCAGTTGCTAAGCTGGACCCCCAGGCCAGGCTACGCGCTGCTGTCTCCAGGATCTATCGCCTTATCCCCATAAACGCTGCCTGCGCTGGGCTGAGCCCGTAAATCTGCTCCAGCCTCTGCTCGCCCTCGTCCGCGCCACCGGGGCTCGGGCAGGTGCTGTCTATGCGCAGGGGAGGAGGGTCTGGGGTCTCAGCTGGCCCCGGGAAGGGGGTTATGGGGGGTGCTGTGCAGTGTGAAGCTCTGGCCGAGCATTCCCGCAGCCCCCGCTCAGGCCTGACGTCCCCCGGCTCCCTCCCCAATCTCGCTTTGAGCGCGGCTGCTGCCTTTGCCCTTATCTATATTTCAACGCAGCTTCAAAGCCGGGTGCCCTCACCAGCCAGCGAGAGAGGGAGCGAGCGTGGCAGGACCGGGAGATGCAGTGATAACCAAGGGAGGGGAAGAAGGGGCTGCCCCCAGCATCCCCCCTCCAGCCATGAGAGCAACGTTCTGTGGGAGGACGGTGGCCCCGGGAAGGCTGTGTTCTCCCTCCACCCCACTCCCGGGTATTCATCAGCCCAGGAGCCTCCACCATCCCTCATGGGGCTTCTCATCTCAGCCAGGGCTGACAGCCAGGACAAGCGGTTCCCCCAGCAGTGCTACATGAGCAGCCGTGGCCCCCAGCCTCAGTTTCCCTTTCTCTCTCATCCACAATCCCCCGCTAGCGATGTGGATGGGGATGTGATAGGAACGGGGCTGTGATGGGGAACTGGTGGAGACAGATATGCAGTAAGGATGGGGAAGGGACAGAGACAGGCTGTGGGGAGAGGATGGATGTGTACGCTGTGGGGAAGGGATGGGTATATGCTATGGGGAGGTGCTGATGGAGCTTCCTCCATCACTTGAGGGCCATGGGCTTGGGCGGGAGGTTGGGACCGGATGGGCTGTGGGGCACAGGGTAGGCATGGGCAGGGAAAGAGCTGCCCCTCAGGGTGAGAGGCCAGGCTGGCAGCTCCCCCCCCCCCCCACCGGGAGCTGCTGGGGAGCAAGGGATGAAAGGGAATTGCAGAGCAGGGCAGCAACTACCAACACAGCCCTGGCTATCGATCATGGCAGGAGCGCAATGGGCAGCATGGGGAGTGTGCGGGAGACCCTCAGCACCCGCACCCCAGAAGGATGGGGTGCCCCGAGCCTTGTGGGCAAAGGGCAACATAGAGAAGGGTCACGTCAAGCCTCTTCCATGACAGCACTGAGGGGAGCCAAGGTCACCCCCTGCACCCTGCCGGCGCTGTTGGCATTCAGGGCAGGTCCCACTCACACCTCGCGTTAAATATTAATGCTCCTGCTTGCAAGCGATCGGGGTGCAGTGCACACACGTGCACATGGACCTCTCGGAGTGCCCATGGGCATCCCGGTGCTCCTGGCTCTGCATGGGTGTGCACAGAGACTCCCTCCCTTCCTCGCTGCACCAGGATCTATCCTGGTCATGCTGGGCTCTGCCACATGCACCGTTCCTCTGTGTTTGTCATACACGCACAGGCTGCTGCATCCATGCGTCATCCCATGACAATGATTGCTTTGGGGGTCTCAAGCCCCTTGTGCACTTCCCTTTGCACACATGGGGCTGCACAAGGCTGCCGTGCTGTCGCTCCACGTGTGCACAAGCGAGGATGCAGGAAGGGCTGGGGGTGGCTGCAGAGGGACTCAGTGCCGGCATCAATTTGGCTTGTCAGGACCGGTGGTGATGGCCACTCACATCCCATTTGCTGGCAGGGCCAAGCGCCGTCAGCAGCTCCCCCGAGACCCACGGTCACCTTGGTGGAGGGAGGGGAGCACATCAGCACTGGTGAGGGGCTCCCAGCACCCCTACAAGCCCACAACCTCAAGGCAAACCAGCCCTGCCTGTACCAGGAGCACACCACCCACAATCACACTAAAAACCCCATCCCCTGTGCTCTGTGTCCCCCCATCTCAGCGGGGATCATTGTCAGAGCTGCTGCTGGAGGTCTCCCCATAGATCAAGCTGGTCTCTCCCCTGTCACCCCGTTGCCTTCGTTAGCGTGAAGAGATTAATTGGAGGTGCTGAGCGACAACCCCCATGGGCCCGCTCTCCCCCCCGGTGCGGTGCAGCCCGGGGCGGTGTGGCATTTCCAAAGGTTAGCAGCAAACAAGGTGCCTCTGACAGCTCCCATTTATCTCGCTGGCGCGGCGCGGGTGCTAATGCGGTGGCAGGGTGACGCGGTGCAGGGGTGGGCTCTGCGGGAGGGCCCCGGGCGGATGGGTGCTGAAGGGGTGCAATGGTGATGGGTGAGAGCGCCGAGATCACCCAGTGCTTGCAGCGAGTGTGTAAGTAAATGCAACAAATGCCTGCGGTGGCTCAGCATGCGGCTGAATGTGCACAGAGGGCTCCACGTGTGCGCACACGCATGGTTAGGCAGGGCATGCATGGAGCAAGGTGGCTTTGCCTGTGTGCCACTGCAGGGGAGCCTCTGCCCCTCCTCAGCGTGATGGTACCCCTGGGCTGAACACACTCCTGTGTGCACATACAAGAGCAATGCAAGTGCTGGAGATGCCAGTCTTGGTGCCAGGGCAATGATGCCACTGGGCACATCCGGGCCAGGTCCAGGATGCTGGTGGAGCTGGGAGGAACCAGGGACCAGAAGCTCAAGGTGAGACCCAGTCTCCCCAGGATGCTGCTGCTCTGCCGGGGGCTGCAGGGCAGCATGAGGGTATCAGGAGGTGCAGGAATGGGGTGCAGGATGGGGTACGGAGGAAGGGCAGAGCCCCCCATCTCAGCCTCACAAAGACAAGAGGAGAAAACCCCCTGACTCCCGGCTCAAAGACACTTGAAAGCCCTTCCCTGGCTCCCAGCTCTGACCAAGAGGGTCACAGATGGGGCAAGTTGGGGTGCACCCATGCATGAACACCCTGTGCGCAGCTGGACAAATCCTGCCACAGAGCTGAGCTCAGCATGACCACACAGAGACCTCCTTGGTCCTTCCTCTGCCTCCTCCCATACAGCAACCACACCGCCAAACCCCTCAGCACCAACACCACGGACCCCAACACCCCATTGGCATTGCGAGGAGAGCCCGGATGAACTCCCCAATACAAACCCCACCATCAGGAGCTGCCAGCACCCAACCTGCACACACAGCGGGGTCCTTGCTCCCGAAGCAAGGCACACCCAAGGGCTGGTGAGGCAGGAGGCAGGGGGAATTGGCTTCCCAAGGATGCGGTTGCCTTCACCCCCTGAGCAGACACCTCGCTCCTCGCAGACGGAGAGAATATGCAAATGCTGGGGCTTTATTAACGGGCTCGGCACGCGCTGGCTAATAAATATTTCATAGCCCGAGTAGGACTTTTTTCCTCCCCCCCCCCCATCCCTCCCCTTCTTTCTCTCTTTCAGTTTGGCTCCTTTTCCCTGTCACTCGTTTCCTGCCTTTTCTTTTCTCAGCCGTTGTTTTATTTATTTATTACTTTTAAGGGCTTCACGGTGAGACAGGAGCTGGGAGGTGGCTGACGGGGGGGGGAGGAAGCAGGAAAGCATCCCCAGTCTCTCCCCCCACGGGTGAAAGAGAAAAGTGCTGTTAAGAGCAAAGGAAAAAATATAATAGAAGGAGGAGACAGCACCAGGCAAAGGATTCAGCGCTTGTGTGACTCATTGGACTCAAGGAAGAAAAGAGAAGGAATGGGAAAATGAGGAGATAAACGGAGCCGGAAGGAGGAGAGGGGTGTGCAGGCGAGTGCCCGCAAGAGATGAGGGGGCACAGGGGTGGATGGAGGGATGGGGATGCGCTTGCTAATGGGCTCGGGGGGGGGATTGAATCCTGCTCACCCCATGCCAGGGGTCCCTCATGCCATCCAGAGCTTGGCTTGGCCAGTGGGCCCCGGCACTGCCTGAGAGGGAGCAGCTCCATAGATGGCATGCAGGGAAACAGCAGCAGAGCTGGCAGGGATGAGCCTCAGGTCACTCCTGATCCAACGAGGACACCGCGTTCCCCCTCCTCATCCCTTGGCCTCAGTTTCCCCACAGCACAGCATGCTTTCCCATCTTCCTCCGAGCCCCCCCTCCAAATCAAAGGGACTGCAGCCCTTACCTCCAGCCCCCCCCCCTTCACCTCCCCATTTCACTTTATTATTGCTATAAATGTGGCCATAAAAGTGGCAGGTATCGGCGCGCACGGAGATCGCTTCTCCCGAGCTATGGAAATGTAATTTCGAGTGTGCCCGGGAAATTTTATAAGATCATATCAGGCGGGATCATAAATTGCATTTCCAGCCCTTCCTCCTCACCCCCCCGCACCACACATTGTGTGTTCCCCCCCCCGCCTCCACCGATGACACAAGGTCACAATGGAGAGGGGCAAACACTCTGTTCCTATGCCTCCCCCTCCACTCCATTCCATTCCCAGGGCCAGCTGAGATTTATTCTCCCCATGAGGAGAAGGGGGAGAGCAGTGGCAGGGATATGGCTCTGTGTGTGTCCCCCCCAGCAAAAGGCTGGTCCAAGCCATCCAACAGACCCTAAGGATGCAGGGGACCCTCAAGGGCATCATGGGGGATGCAACTACCAGGATGTGTCCCATCGCAGCTGGGTGCTGGCTCCCATTAGGAGCTCGGCACAAGGGGTCCCTGCAGCCTCCTGGGAACCTCCAGGGCCAGATTCAGTCCCACTTTGCCCAGGTTCCAGGTGGAGCGGTGTAAAGCATCACCAAGGAGCTTCAGGATGGAGGCTCCAGTGCTGGGGGGACAGGAGGATGAATAAGAGGGTCCAAGGCCACTGCTGTGGCTGGATGGGGTCTGTGCCACAGTGCACAGTGGTCACAATGGGGTCTGACAGGGCTTAATTTGAGGAGGGGGATAATGAACCCCAGTGCACGGCTCCATGTGGGCTCTCGCAGCCGATCATTCCTGCAGGCCAGGCTCCTGCTCCCACAATGACTTTCCTTTTGCAACAGCGATCAGGGAAGGAAAAGAGAAAAGGCAGGGAGGGGGGAACACGGGCAAAGGGACGTGATTATTTCTTTAGTAGCAATCCAAGCGGCTGGAGAGGAAGCTTCATCTTTCCTGGGCCATTTACCTTCAGCGCCCGAGCGCGAAGCCTGAGCCAGGCAGCTCTTCATTGATGCTGGAGCTTGGCCAGGGCAGGCGGGGGGGTGGAATACGGGGGCTTCTGTGCACGGCATCACCCCACTGTTGGGGCTTTAGGAAGGAGGAGCTGTGATTGGAGGGGTGGGGGCAAAAGTCATTAATCTGGGGGTGTTAATTGGCATAGGTGTGATGAGCAATGGGGCTGACAGGGGCGTAGCTGGCGCAAAGGGACAAGGCTCAGGCAGTCCCCCCCTACACCTCCCGGCTGTAAAGTGGCAATTAAAAACAAGAGGGGGGGAGAGGAAAGCAATAAAGCAGCGATGGACTACAGCCAGAACAACACAGTGGAGGAGCAGGAGTGGGTCTGGCCGGGGGGCACCCCTGGGTACCCCCCCCCATCCCTAGCCAGCGCTCCCCCCTCGGTGGGAGGCTGAGCCACACCACGCTCCAGGCTCCATCCTTATTGAATCTCCCAGCTCAGGGTGCAAAGGGCACCACAGGGAAGAGTTATTAAAAAAAGGGAAATGAGTCGCCTGGAAACCTTCTTTCGGAATAACAGAGTGTGTTTGTTTGGCGATAGATTAGCTCAGCCATGCTGAGCACACAGCACCCGCCGCAGCCATGGTCAGCTCTGGAGAGCCGCAGCAACAGGGAGAAAGGGGATGCGGCTCCCCCAGCCCAGGCAGCATCCTGGACCCTGCAGTGCTGCGCCCGGCCAGACCCAAATCCAGTTTAGCCTCCCCTGGCCACAAATGGGGTTCTCTGAGCCATGAAACTGTTCAATCTGATCCTGTTAATGGGAGCTGGGAGGGGGAATTAGGGGTGTCCTTGCACCGAAAGGGCTGGCAGCATCTGCTTAAGAGCAAAGCCATCTGTCAGCCAACAACCCAGTCGACGTGTGACTGTGCCTGGGTGACAGCAAGGGGAAGGGAATGAAGTGGGGTGAGTTTCCCTGCGGCTCGCATCCTGCATCCCGCACCACCAGTATCCCACATCTTGCACCACCAGCATCCCGCACCACCAGTATCCCACATCTTGCACCACCAGCATCCCGCATCCTGCACCACCAGCATCCCACTGGCATGGTCGCGGGCACTTGCAAAGCAGAATTTCCCTGGAAAGGGTTAATCCAGGAAGGAAAACCTGCCAGCAACACTCCAGGTGCTTCACAGACACCCGTTATCTCACCTCCCTGCCTTGAAGGAGGGAAACCGAGGCACGGTGCTGGTGACAGGAAGGCACATCCCTGCCGAGGCACAGGGAAGGTACCCAGTGTCCCAGCTCCAGCCCCACCACATCCCACTCTGCTTCTGGGCAGCCTGGCTGCACTCTCCCACTCCTGCCTGCACCAGGGCCTTGGTACCCTAAACCCCTCTGGCTCCCATTCAGCATCATGTCCATCACTTGGGCAGCAGGGACCACAGGGCCAAGGCTGGCATCTGCCTCCCGGTAAGGCCAGGAGGTTACTGGCCAGGAATTGCCTTTCCTCTCTGCTAAATTAACACCCCTTTGAGCTGGTAAAAGCACCTTGGAGCTACAGCCTGCCCCTGCCCTGCTGTGGCTCTCTCCCATGGCTCCTGGGTGCACCCTGGGGTGGCCCAATCCAGGGGAAAGGCAGAGCTCTGAGGGACCCGCAAGGTTTAACACTCAGTGAGCAGAGAACAATCTAAAGCATCAACAGGAAGGCTGAGGAAGGGCGAGCGCCCGCGGGCAGCATCGCTGCCGCCCCGAGCTCAGGCTTGGGGAAGGAGAAGGCAAATCCCGGGGTCAGCAGCAGCCATGAAGGGTGAGGGACCGAGGGGGGAGTGATGTGCACACACATAGACAGCAGCAGGAGCTCTCAAAGCCCACCGTGGTACCCGCTGTACAGCCACGTCTGCCTCTGCCCCATTGCTCCCATCACTGGGGAGCTCTGGTGCAGTGATTGGGGTTGGGGCCCCCAGAGATTGTTTCTCCCCAGCAGGCCCCTGTGGGGCAGGAGCTGCCTCGCTTCCCTTCCCCAGCCCCACGCCACCAGACCCATGAAGGGGTCCGGGTTCGCTGTCCCCCAACAGCATCTCCCGGGGTCATTCCCCATGCTCCTGCGCTGGCCCCCACTGCAAGCACCCATATCACTGCCCCTGTGCAAGTGGGGATTGGGGGGGGGGACGACGACGGGGACAGGGCAGCGCCCAGCCCCCGATTCCATCAAAACAAACCCATTCATCTTGAAGCAGCTCCAGCACCGACAGATACTCTGCGTTAAATGGACATGGGGAGGATGGGGGGGTCTCGCAGAGCAACCCCCTCCCATCTATCCATCCATGGACACCCAGAGAGGAACCAGTGCCTGAGGGATAAGTTGCAGGAGCCTTTGCCTGGGGGGTAAG